>ML827477.1:17508-40582 GCA_009831015.1 Picea engelmannii | reverse complement strand
TCATTAATCTATGACCCATATTCATGAGTATTAGTCGCAACTAACCAATAATTCTCATGATTTGAATAGTCCACTTAGCACTCATTGCATCGGGTGATGCTCACAGGGGTGAAGAAATGGGATTGAATCCAATGAAATGAATCGTATAGCATCAAACATCACTTCCAGGGCTTGCACCCGGTAACCAGGACTTCCCAGGTGGTCACCCATCCCAAGACGCCTTTGGCTCAAGCGCGCTTAACTGTGGAGTTTTCCCCACAATCAAGCCCACTTAGCTTGCTACCCCATTTGCAAAACCTTAGCAAGTATTGTGCCTTATGAACTACCCAGTTAGAGATCCCTTGACTCTTATTATTTAAGCATATAGGGGCTTCCGCAGTGCAAGATATTAGATATTATTTTTGGGATTAACTACGTAGTGTAAGTCATTAATCTATGACCCATATTCATGAGTATTGGTCGCAACTGACCAATAATTCTCATTATTTGAATAGTCCACTTAACACTCATTGCATAGGGTGATGCTCACAGGGGTGAAGAAATGGGATTGAAGCCAACGAAATGAATCACATAGCATCAATCATCACTTCTGGGGCTTGCACCCTGTAACCAGGACTTCCCAGGTGGTCACCCATCCCAAGACGCCTCTAGCTCAAGCGCGCTTAACTGTGGAGTTTTCCCCACAATCAAGCCCACTTAGCTTCCTATCCCATTTGCAAAACCCTAGCAAGTATTGTGCCTTATGAACTACCCAGTTAGAGTTCCCTTGACTCTTATTATTTAAGTATATAGGGGCTTCCGCAGTGCAAGATATTAGATATTATTTTTGGGATTAACTGCGTAGTGTAAGTCATTAATCTATGACCCTGGAAGTGATGATTGATGCTATGCGATTCATTTCATTGGCTTCAATCCCATTTCTTCACCCCTATGAGCATCACCCGATGCAATGAGTGCTAAGTGGACTACTCAAATCATGAGAATTATTGGTCAGTTGCGACTAATACTCATGAATATGGGTCATAGATTAATGACTTACACTACGCAGTTAATCCCAAAAATAATATCTAAAAAACATTATGTCCGTAATGTGACATGAAAGGAGAGCAGGTTTTTCCATGGAGCCAAAAATTCTTATGACAGTGTAATTATCCAAATGTTCGACTGTCCCCTTCTTGTCCAAAAAACCAGTTGCTTGTTCAGATATGCGGGGAGCATCTTCTCCTAACAAAAAAAATTTGAAAACAGAGACAAAGCCATTAAAAACCTCATAAAAATAGTGGGAATCCTTGTGCTTCCACAAGTCTTGGTACCAGAACGTTACCAGGTGGAATTCACAGTTGACATTCTTGGATAGAGACAGTTGTGGAAACCGACAGGAATGAGTTATTGTGAAAACTAAATAGGATGACATAAACAATTTCTTTTCCCTTTTGAAACTTGACAATTGGGAACAAATTTCATGGGAAATTAACCTGCCCCAATCAAAAATGGCTTGTTCGTTGACTGTGAAATACAAAATATGAAGAGCCATTCAGGAAATAGTTGTTGTGGACTCCTATCATGTTATTCTTGTAAAGAGCCAAGCAATTTCACGAAATGGATTTCTAAATGAACTAACCTGGAAGCTTGTAATATCTCCAGGAACTAGAAGTGGGTTTTCCAAAAAATGGGGCAAGAGGTCCAACCTGTTATTATGCTTTGCTAGGAACTATTTGCAATCTTATCCTCTGAACGTCAATGTTGGCTCCGACAATCTTAGCATCTCGCGGAAGACTTGAGGTGACAAAGAAACAGAAGAGTGGTCCCGCAGTGGAATAATTATTTTGTCTGGAATAAATTTATCGGCACACCAAGAGACCAGGTCCTTATAGTCAAAAACCTCGGGGACACAGCCTGCATGAGAAATCCCAGAGGTCCAAATTACTTGGTTCTCTGCAGCAGAGGTTGAGTAATAAGAATATGCCCTGGACCACTAGAAGTTCTGGTCCTCGCGCCCGAAGATGTTCACTGTATCTCCACAGAACTGTTGTCGAGCTGATGCCATAGGTTTATGGGAACGTTGGTTTGCTACAAATGATGGTTTAAATGAACAGTTAGAGCCGATAATGTAACTCTCCACTAAATCTTGGTTAAATGCTTATGAATGGGAAAGATCCTCTAGCCTTTCACTGATTAATGACAATCTGTATGGGCGGTGCATGATGAACTGTTAGTAGTAAGGCTTACTTATTGCATATTTAGAAATGTGAAGGTGGCGGGTATGACAGAGAGTAATTAAGGATTGGAGGTTTCATGAACGTGCGGAGGCCACGACGTGCAAACGACATTTCATGGTTTTGAAATGAACACTCGGAAGGGATAATATAACCCCCCAAAAATCTTGGTTTAATGCATATCAATAGGAGATCTCAATGACAATCTATACGGTTCTTGCATGATGACTTGTTAGAATTAAATGTCAGTAATTGCATATTTAGAAACAAGATATGTATATTTATATAAAAAGTATTTTTTTTCTTTTATTATAGACAAGTGCGAAGGTGACGGAGACAACGGAGAGAAAGGAAAGAATGGTAAGCTCTGAAAAGTGATCGGACGAGATTCAAAAAAGGGTTACAGGGATACTCAGGACAAGTGAGTGTTCCATGGTCAAATTTTAGGTATCGAAAAATTTGACTGCAAAATGTTTAAAACAAAAGAGATCATGATGGGGCAGTTTAGCGTCCAGTTTGTATATTTGCGGAATTCCGGCAAAGTGGCTAAATATGGAATAGGGAAATTGCTAATTGCATGGCTAGAAATAAGATCTTATATATAATTCACAATTGATAATTGCAAAGGGGCGTGAGCACAGGAAACAATGACTAGGAACTAAAAATTTATTCAACCCACCAAACTGACGATCCGCCAAAGAAATTTGAAGCAATGACAAAGTATGGAAAGCGAATAGACGAGATTCAAAATGGGGTGACAATAGTTCCACAAAAGAGGCGAGGACCCGACAGTTAAATTGTATTTCTCGAAAGTTTTCAGTGCAAAATGTATAGCACATAAGAGGGCATGATAGGTGGACCGTAATACGGAAGAGGGTATGATGTGAGTCTAGTTGTAAATTTGTATATCACTAAAGTGATGGTACTGTTCGCAGGCCATGGAACAACAGAAGTCCAATCTAGAGCCCGCCTATCGGGAATTTGCGGTAGGAAAAGTGTCTGGGTATGGAATGGGGAAGCGGTCGATCGATGTCATAATAAAAGAGCACGAGTGCAAGTGTGAACCCGCAAGACTTCCCACACGCGCAACCATACATTTTTGAAAAAACGAATAAGTGACGAAAAAGAATATTAAATAAAAATTACTTTATACGGAGGAATTTAATATATATTAAATAAATATATCAAATCAGAATTAGCTTATAAAGACGAATCGGGAATCAATAAATTGAAAAAAGGAATAACGTATCAATAAATGAATGTAGGAAAAATTATCATTATCTATATGATTAGGATGGCTAATGGTTATTGTGACCAGATTTAATCTAAATTCGTATATAAAAAAAATTGCAGAACACTATGTAAATGGAAGGGAAGAAATGTTAAAACTTTAAAATTTGATTTTTTTTTTTATAAGTAAGAGGTTTAATATATTAAATTCTTGCCAGAGGCAAAAGGAAGTTCCAAAATACATAGATTGTCCTGCTGTAATTACTGGGCTGCCCCAACAGAGGGGAAACCAGCCCAGTCAGTAGATTAGTCATCATATGCATAGCTATAAACTATAAAAAAAGCAATGTCTAAGACAGCTTGGCCACCCATAAAAGGAGAACCTGACTGGCTCGGCTTCGGACACATCATAAGTCTAGACACCAGACGCGTAACCCGGCCAGGTGGCGTTGAGATCCCCTGGCCATGGTTCCTCTTCAACAACTGTCGTCCCGTCCCCCCACTGCACCTCGTCCTGCTCCATGGTCGCAGCACCAAGGTCGTTCCTCGCGCTATCCTCCACTTCCCTGGTCGCATTCCCTCTTCGTTCCGGTTCCGACCCTGTTGCATCCTGCTTTGCAGTATCCTCACCTGTAGTGGTTGCCCACTGCATTGCGGTATCCCCAGTTGTCACCACGTTCACCTTGTCTTTTCCTTCTGTGGCGTCTGCTGCAGGTTCCTGCCTAGAGGTCGCTCCTTCCGGGGGTGATAGAACCGTCTCATGCAAAGAGGAGAGGAGATGAAGAAAAAGCGCCACCTTTTCGTTGGTGAGTTACAGCCTAAAATGCAAGTCCTCCACCCCCTGGCGGAGTTCGAAGACGAGGTCGTAGAGAATGGCCACCTTGTCTTTCAACTGCTTGTCATTAGTGGAATCGGAGGTAGGGGGGCCAGAGTACCTAGGCTTCCGCGTAGGAGGAGGTTGGTCGGCCCCTATTTCTCTTGGAAAAGTCGGGCTAGGAGGGTGGACTGGTTCATTCACTAGTGGAGCGAGGAGGAGACGCACAGAAGAGCTGGGTAGCCGAGGAACAAGGTCCAGGCAATTGAAGTTCATGGTCGGCGGGTTGAGAGAAGTAGGGCTATGAGGCTCGGCCTGGGGGTGAATGGAAGAACCAGTGGGAGGCGAGGTCGGCGGAGAGAAAGAGGGTTGACGCGGTCTCCAGGGAGAACCCCGCCGTGGCCTCCCTCTCAAACGTTCTTTATGCTTAGGCATGGGATGCGCCCAACTGTGGTCGCCGGGCTGAGTGTTGAGAGGAGCAGTCGAGGACCAGTGAGCACAATCAGAGGATGGGCATGGCTGCGAAGGGGAGAGCCCAACGAACCAACGACAAAGACAATGAACAGAGACAAGTGACAGCGCCATAAGACAATGCGGAGGCCGAGTGTGGGCATTAACACTCTTTCCCATCGCAATTAGAGCGTTTTAACGCTGCGGAGGGGTGGCGGACGACGGCACGAGCCCGTCACATGGCTCCGTGCCCCGTTGGCATATGCCCTCCTCTGTTATACGCCAAGTGTCCTCCGCTAACACCCCATCCGGGGGTTTAAAATTTGATTTTAAGTATTTATGAATTTTTAAATTAAAAAGAATAAATTATTAATTTATATAAACCGTGAATTAAAAAATATTAAAACATCATAAATTATTGTTCACATAAAAGTTAACATCAAATTTTAACATTATTGCATAACTTTATAATTCATTATAACAGCACAAAAATGCATGGACGCAAGGAAAGAGTACATTCATGAGAAAGGAGACAGGTGGAAGCCCAAAATAATTTGGGCAGTTTACTCACCGTCATTTGGGAGTGATTCGGACACGCTGGTGTGAAGCTCGAAGAGCCTCGGAATTTTGAAATTGCAGAGTCGTTGGCAAACTATAAAAGTTCTAGACTTTTGTGGTAACTAATTTTTTTAATTTATGGTAATTCTTTTTCTGTGTTTAAGATTTTACTTTAAATTTTGTAAAGTAAAAAGTAAATGATGTAAATTATTTCAACATGAAAAAAGCTAAATAAATAGCTTTTGATATGAAAATAGAAAAGATTATTAAATATGTAAAAAAATTATGAATATAATGATTTCTTAAGAATATTTAAAGATGCGTCGATTAAATTTAATTTAAATAATTATAAAAAAAATATTATTTGGATTCCCGTAAAGAATATCCTAAACTTTTATATAACTGATACATATAAATAATTATCTAATAGAATGATAAGAATGGCTAACCAATAGAATCCATGAATACTTGAGTACTCCCCCATCATGACAACGAGAGAGAGGTTAAGGGAAAACTTTAAAAACTAAGGTGGGGCACTATCACATATTACTAAATTGGGAGCACATTGACAAATAAAAAAAATTTATTAGATAAGATAAGATTTGGACTGACTTACAAGCATTAAATTAATTTGAAGATATACAAGATTTTGCGTTCATTTTATAGAAAATTTATTATAGTATTTTAATTTTTTGCTAGCCTACATGTTTTTTAAACTTATTCTAAAAGTCTTGTTATTTAATAACTTAATTATCATTGAGTTTGATATGATTAGTTTCGTCAAAGTGCAATATTTAGAGTGGACTTGCATATGATTTTTTTAAACAAATTCGAATAACTTAGATGAATGAAAGTCTTTTGTCATTGGTTTTGTCGTGTTAGAGCATTGATACTAACGTTACTTCATGGCATGGTCTACATGTTTTCCACAATTGTATACTCGAATATGTAGTTGGAGTTGTGTTCGTGGAACTCTTGATATGACAAAAATAATCTTTAGGACCATTGAATATATGTTTGAAGGGGGCTTGTTCCATCGGGGCTTAGGGGATGAAGATGTTATCTTCATGGTCACCTTTCACCTTGCAACCAGATAAGGTAAAGATCTCTATATCTTTAATTGTCGTTGAAATAAGTGTGTAATTTTTGTAATAGTATGGACTTTGGTTGTGCTCTGTTTTAGTTCTAGGTTTTGAAGGTGTGACATGATAGAGTTTGAGAGGATGTTATAAATGAATAGTTCTTACGGGATAGAATAATATGAGGAGGGGAAGAAACTATTTTGGTTGGAAGGTCTATTTTTCCAATTAGCAATTACAAAGATTTTAGTTTTAAGCTTCAAATATTTGTTTACTAGATAATTATGAATATATCGACCACTTATTACCATTAGAAAAATGTCAATATATGCTTCAATGTGTTCATAATTCACATGTCTCAAGCACTATTCTTTCTCTAAATTTGGCTCATAAAGTTTCCCTTCCATCTATTCTATGTCTAAGTCCAATATATGATGTTGCAATTCACATTGATGGTGTCCTTGTTACAACTTTTCATGCCTCGTTTCACATTCTCAAGTTCACATAGTAGGAAAAAATCACTCTAATAGTAGCAATGTGCCATTGTAACTCCCCAAATAACTATCTAATCAACTAGGTGGGCACACCCTGAGCTTGCTAGAACAAAAGTCAATGAGAAGAACTTGTCTTGAGCTATATGGATAGGCCAATGCTCAATTCAATCTTGACACCATAATATGTGTGCACTAGAATAAGATGTTATACATTCCCGCTTGACAAATCTATAGCTTGGGCTTATAACAAAGAAATGTTGAAGAAGTAAAGGAAAACCAACTTCATGCAATCCAAATAATAGTATGAGGGATGACATAAAATGTTGGCTCTCCTATTACATGTTCTTACAAAATAAGCCTTCAGTTTCAAGTTTAATGGGTGCTTCTTTCAGAGCTCAAAAGGTTGAGATATTAAACCCACACACATCCCACACTATTGCCATCATAACATTAATTAATGCTTGCATTAGAAGAATGTAGTAAGTAATTGGGATATGGAGTTTTTACATATTAAATTCTTGCTAAGGAGGGGACAGGACAAATATTAATATGGCTAGGATTCATTATCAATATTAATTTCTTTTTAATTGGTGCGATAAGTTATGTTTTAATATGAAAATAAAAAAAATAATAATAGAAAATAACATAAGAAATTTCTATTGGAAGATTTGGCTCAAGTGGGGTGGGGCTCGGGAAAATACTCTAGCTTTGTATTAATATTGTATAGAGTTTATAAGTCATGGAAGTGAAACTTAGAGAAAATGTATCGAGGGTGGGGCTGGGGAAAATACTCTAGCTTTGTATTAATATTGTATAGAGTTTATAAGTCATGGAAGTGAAACTTGGATCTTTGTTTGACATAAAGGATGTGAGAAAGTAAGTATATGCTCAATGAAACTCTACTTCATAAGCTATCATTTACAACTAGAATCATGAATATGAGAAATTATGTAAATGATCAATGAAATCTACTTCATAAGCAATCATAGAAAAAATGGTTTACAACGAGAATCATGAATAAATAAGTACAAAAAATCATTGTTAACACAACATTAATATATGATAGAAATAACTAAATGTAATAACTACAATATTCATAAATATTGAATCACATAATTCACCATAGATATTACATCAACAATGTATACATATATTAATGAAAGGTAGAATGTTTACAACTCCGAATGGGGTGCATCAGTCCTTTGATTCTCTAACCCATAACAACAATGTATTAGAGCTAATTGGTGTGAATTCCATGAAATGTGTAGGTGCGCATGATATTATACGCTATTATACAAATAGTGAAATATAAATATTGGTCTCACTTTCCATTTACCACGAATATTAGTATGATTGCTTGAACTTGAACCTCGCTGATGTATCCACATGTTCTTGGTACTAATAGTATAAATAATTGAATGATTACCACAAGGCTCTAAGCATGTGAACTTTAAGTTTCCTGTATGGGATTCATTGGTAAGTTTGCATATTATATCTCTTCTAAACCATTTTCTCTTTTAAGGGGAAAGTCTCTTATTCTTCTCAAATTTCTGAATAAACGCCTTTCTTCATGTCTCCTTTCCTCTTGCCTTTCTTCTCATCTTTCTTCATGTCTTTCCTCTCGTCTTTCTTCATGTGTTTCTTCTCTATCATCCATGTATCAAAGTTCTTTCTTTTCTTCATGAGTATTCCTTTCAATTTCTGAGGTACGCAACTACTTTCTTTTGCTTCTAGTGATTGGTCCTTTGTATTTGTCTAGCTTCAATTCCTTCCTTGCTCGTGAGCTCGTCTTTCGTTTCTATGGTCTTGTCTTTCATATCTTATTTGTCTTCAAATAATTTATCTTTCTTCTTCTTGAACTAGTGTTTCCTAGGATATTTCTAGTTCTTCTATAGTTCGAGCAGTTGCTATCACAAGATTATATAACTGATGAAGAATACTTCTTTGATTATTCAATCTGATCTCTAACTGGGACTAGTTGGCCTAAGGAAAATTCATATAATTTTAGGGTCAAGAACCAGATCTTAAATCTTCAAGTCTGTCCCCAGTATGGTTACCAAAAATGTTGATGCTTGAATCCGCGAATGACCGAAACGACAACCTCATGAGGATATGAATCCTCCTTCATTTTTAGAGAGGCGCTACTCCTCTTTGGCTTATGATAGTCTTAATAACTTCGGATCAAGAAATAATATAGGACCTTAAGATAGTCCAATATTTTATGCTCAAAGAAAGATCAAAATGTTGAAAAGTAAAAGGTATTTCTGAAAGAGTATTCATAAGAAGTGGACCAGGAATATCACACATCACACATTACAGAAAATAAACAAAATTTTCTCACATCCATCATAATGAAAATAAATATTTATGATCACATCAAAATAAAAGAAGATGGTCTATACTCATAAGATAACGTTTATAGAGTAATTGCTTATATAGCTCAAAAGAAGATTATGATAGATCAATTTCAAATACTTTATACTCAAGACTCAGAGTTATAAAATACAATCAAAACTGATCCTAAATTAGTTCTCTGGGATGTCTAAAAAATAATAATGTTTTTTACAATACTTTGAAATTAAAGGTGTTTGTCCAAAGGATTAGGATTAGGGCTTCCGAGGGCCATAAAGAAAACATATACAAAAAGATAGAACGTAGAAGGAAGAAAGTGGGCAGATGTAGAACAACAAAATCTAGAAAGAAGACAAAGAGAAAATTATCAAGATTCAGTTATACTTTTATATTTAAAGAAGAAGAATAATTGGATGAAAACTAATAAAGGAAGAAGCATGTGATCAACATGAACTTACTATGATGGTATCTCTCTCTCTCTTCATTTGCTTGATGATGTTTCTTTTATACTCTTGTTTGTTGTGGTTTGAGTATCGATCATAACTACTTATGTTGGTATTTCAGAGATCTTGGTGATTGAGTTGTTCAACCATTCTTGGATAAAGTCCCTTAATAGGGAAACGATTACTTCTTGTTTTATTTTAACATTAAAAAATTCCTTTTCAATTTCTCTAAGATCAACAGATAAATTTTGCAATATATTTTCAATGTCTTCATTTTTATTTCTGTACTTGACAAATTAGTTGTCAATGTCGCCATGTGTAAATTCAATCATAATATTAAACTTTTCAGTTGATTCTCTTTCTAATTCTTCAACTTGTTCTTCAAAATGATGTCGAGTCATGAGCATAGAATTTGAAATATATTTAGTGCCCGGAACTTCAACAGTGGTTCCGGCAATATCCAAATCAAGGATTTTTGAACATGCTTCATTCTTCCTTATTGATAAATCAACCAATTGAGTTATCAGTCCCTTTAATACATTAATTAGTTCCATCCAACATGATTTTAATTGTTTGATGCGGCTCGGAGAAGGTAGATTTTATTTCTTTCTTGTATGCTCTGTCATTGTCGAAAATTTCATTGCAAACATCACAACTCCGTCTTTGTAAATCCCTTCATCATTTTTCAAATGTGAATTCAAGTATTCCTTGGTATTCTGAATTCTCAAACCGAGAGAAGAAAATCCCTTTCCCATATCCCATAGCTCTGCAATCAATGACATTATTTTCTTAATATTTTCTTCAACGAAATGTCAAGTGGAAATGATTAAATTCAAAATTCCTTTGGCTCTTGCACTTGGTTCTGGCTTTTCGTGAAGACCTTTTCGAGGATGAATCATAGCAACGGGGGAAGCCAAAATAAGTGCAAGCATGAGGGTTTCCTCCAATTCTTTAATTATTTCTTTCATCTAAGCATTCTCTTCCTCCATATGTGTAATTGAAGCGCCAAGTGAGTCCATTGTAACTTTATGAATAGATGATAATTTATAAGTAAACATATCTCGAGTATCAAATATAGTAGACCATGGATTCCTGCTCTTAATATTTGTATTTCTATCAAAAACTAATTTGTTAGATTCTGTATCAAAAGAGGCATTTTGTACAACGAACGTTTCTTCATCAAAAAATGTCTCGTCCTGGATCATGAGTGTGGAAATATGATCTACATTTTCTTTAGTCGATACTTCTACATCTGGGAAAGTGATATTTTCAATATCTACATCCAAAACCATGCTATCTAATAACAAATCATTTTTTGGAGCATGTGTTTCTTCCCCCTCCTACTGTGAATTAGTCATTTTTCTCTTGACTTTTAATTTATGGGGATTCTACAGGTTCTCCTTAGGAGGGTTCCTCTCTTCATCATCTCCTAAGTTATTGCTATGCATTTTTCTTATGTGGGATGTCCCTGGCTGAGGATTTGCCTTTGGTAAGGCACTTCGAGAGAGACAACCTGTGACTTTAAATTTTTCTCACTCGAGGGTTTACCTCTTTTTTTATGGTGCTCTATAGTACTTATAACAGTCTATATATATCCAGAGTCTCTGTCGCCTTCTTGACTATTTGGATTGTGGTTGTAATTTTCTTCTTCTCCACTAACAGCTAAATTTATAAGTGCAGGGTTGAGCCCAACAAAAAGAAAATGATTATAAAAAATATGATTAGGGTAGAAACCCTTGATTTCATCTGCGAATCTCAGGTCAGAATGATTGAAACAAGCAACATATTCATCTATTTTGGAAATCCCTCGGAGAATAATTTCACCAACTTTCCACGGGAGAGGTATGAATTGCTTTTTTTCTTTTTTTAGAGAAAGTATGGAACTAGAATTTATATTGTCTAGCTATCTCAATGATAAACAACTTATCAAATATATAATAAGGAAGAAACACATGTTTTCGATAGAGCAGAAAACTCTGATGATATTGTAATCCTCCATTTTCTCAAGAACTCTTTTTCCCTTCAAAAACGTTGATGCTTCCAATGATAGTTGGGAAGTGTATTCCCTAAATAACAACTTCTTGAATTTAGACACAAAATCATAATATACCTCATAGAAATGATGGTTGACCTTCTGCCTCCATAGAGCTTGGTACCACATGGTTACAGGGTCCATCTTTATTTTCACTCTTCGGGCAATGTTTAAACCCTCAAAGGTGTGATAGTATGTAATAGAAAATATCAAATAAGACGACATATAAAAAAAATTCTCAGTCTTGAAATTAGTCAACTGTGCAGTGATTTCAACCGAAAATAGTGTTTTCATGAACCATGAAATGCAGTATATATAATGCCAATCGGGGAATAGTTTATGTAGAGTCTTGGCCAACAATTCAAGTAAGCAACTGGGAAATTTCTTTATAAGGATTTTTAAAGAACTTACCTGAATTCTGGATATATCTTCAAGCATTGATGTGGGGTCATGCAAATACTCTTGAAGAATCTCTATTTCATTGTTCTTGATTTTTAGGAAATTTCTAGCTTCCTCCCCTTTATAAACCAGGTTCGGCTCTGACAATTTCAGCATATCTCTAAATATCAAGGGAGCCAATGAAATAGGAGAACTAATCTGCAATGTGATGACCCTTTTGTTATAAACAAACTTGTTGACATACCAGGTGACAATATCCTTGCATTCAAAGACTTCTGGAACGCATCCCGCAAGAAGTATTCCTAAGGTCCACACCTTGTTGTTCTCTTTACCTAAAAAATTTGAATAATACTAGTATGAGCAGGACCAATGGTAGTTATGGTCTTCTCTAGCGAAGAGGTTCAAAGTATCCCCACAAAACGGTTATTTTCTCATGATTGTCTTCACGGAGCTGACCATCTTTTCTTGAAATATTACTTTTCACAATAAAATGATTTTAAGTTATATTTACTTTTATGGAAACATTAACTCAAAATAAATATCACTAGCCTCGGTATAAGCATCATTAATTAACGACCGCTTCAACAAAAAATTTAGTAGTTGAGTCCGTATGGATAACAATAAGTGTGACATCGAAAAATGTGAAGGAAGGGACATGTAATGACGGAGAATTAGAGTGGGAAAATAGAATGAAAAGGCAAGTTCATAAGTCCAAAGGTCTGTGAGTCCGAAAGTCTGAATGTATGAAATGGCTAAGTTTTGAAATATGTCGGGAGGACAGGTGGAAAGAGTGGAGGTGTAGCACATAGGTCCGCAAGTCTGAAAGTTTGAAATTCCACAGTGCAAAAATAATATAAGTGTTGGACGAACTTATACATGGGTAAATGGAAGATAATACAAGTCTGAAGGTCCATTAGTCTGAAAGTCCGTGAACATAATGAAAACTACTAAGTATGGTAGTCTTATCAAAACCAAGAAAGGGAAGAAGAAGGGAAAAAAGAAATGGGGAGAGGGAAAGTATAGAAAGGGAAAAGAAGAGGTAAGAAAATAAACAAGAAAAATAGAAAAAAGGGGGGAAGCACAAAAGAGGTTCAACACCAACTTAAACAAAAGTTTGTTTTTAGTTCTTCTCCAAGTGAAAGGTAAGATATGACAGTTATAATTTTTCATGTGAGTTTGAACAAGTGGAAATGAATACTGACAAGGTAAGAGGAAAGGAAAACTCAATGGTATTTAGGACTCCCTAATCTAATGAAATTACGATGGAAATAAACTATGACAATTAACAAGGAAAACCGATGAATCTCTGAATGACCTTGTCTTGAATTTATGTCAAAAGGTGGGAAAAAGACACCAAAGAATTAGGGTCCGATGTTCAGTAAATTTTGGGATACAAGAAAAAAAAAAAAAAAAAAAGATTTTNAAAAAAAAAAAAAAAAAAAAAGATTTTCAAGTCCCCAGTGGAGTTGCCATAAAAGGGTCGTGTTATAAGAAAATTCAATCCGTTAGGATGACTCCAACCTATTCGGATGTGAAGCCGGTTACAACCTCTTTGATACCTCAACACAAGGCTGAGACTACCTGCACCTCATATGGTCCTGTGTCTCAGGCGGTGAAAAGGGGAAAACGAAGAGGTGAAAGACTTATGAAAAAGTATCTCTTAGGACCGCCCACTCTGGTTAGTTTCCTCTCTCAACTTCTTGGATGGAAAAAATGGCCTTAGGGGTGAAAATTATAAACAAGTTGACAAAAACAAGCTTGTTGGTTTTTAGGATAGCAAACTAATAAAATAAAACAACAAGTTGTCCGCTCCCTTAAGGCCTTGGGAAAAGGTGTATAATTGAATCCCAGGGTAAATCGGGGTTCCAAACAATGCCCAGTGGATATCTTATGCAAAATTATTGGAAAACAAGAGTAAAACATTCTTTAAACAGATACAGCCATGTCCTTTTAGGTGGTTGTAAGTAATGAACAACAAGTTGTTCAGGACTTGTAAGGTGTGGGAACAAGTCCTGAAATGTCTGGTATTGCCCGGAAAATGGTCTTCGGACTTTAAAAAACTTAAAGTTGGATCTCATAATTAAACAACAATGTTTAGCAAGCTACAAAAGCTATGAAAAGAGTGATATAACAGTTGCAAACTAATTGTTCACTGAGGTACGATGTGGACTGACGAAAGGTGGGACTTTAAGAATGTATTTAAATGTGAATTTTAGGTTATTTATCACAAGCAGTGGCTACCATGCAGTTTTAAAGGTCCTCCCGATCAGGAAAACACATATTATCCCGCAATTGTTCCTCTTAGTATAAAAGGAGTGAGCTTCGGTAAACCATGTGGCTAGAACGAAGAATTCCCCATGCAGTTCGAAGGAGGGATTAGCCCCTTCTCGTCACTAGCACTTTTGAGCTCTTAAATCTACTTGGATGGAAGAAGGATACTTGCGAAAATTAAGAGGCTCAGGACCACCCCAAGGGAGTTTTGGCTAAGCTTACCCAAGAAGAGTATTCCAATCCAAGTCGAGCTAATCAACTTTTTCATGTGTGGCTTACGAGAGCAATCAAGATCACTCAATTGATACTTAAGACAAATTTTGAGGGACTCCTGATGAAGACTCCCAGGATTTGACTCTTAGTAGCCTATAAATTGAAATTTCTTAAAATGAAAGACCAAATCATCCACGTGGTGAGATCACGTCTTGTTTTCACAAGCGTGTCTCTTGGTTAAATAAATTGAAATCTATATATCAACAAAATTGAGATATATCTATGAGATTAAATATATGTATAAGTATGTATATATATAGCTGGATAATAGTGTTTTGGTTTTTTTTCTTGTTTTGTGGGGCGAACCCCTGCTTTGATTTTCAAGTTTTGGTTTAGTGGGGAAGACCCCTCCTTTTGTTTTTTCGTGTTTTTTCTTTGTTGTTTTGAAAGGGCCCCTTTAGGGGTAACAACCTGAAAGTTAGGAAAAGAAAATATATACTACAGACCTACACTATTCAACCCAAAGGAATGGGTCGAAGCTCTTTGCGGGCCGCATAGCCGCCATATGCATGAGAGCTCCAAATGATTCCTTGTTTGGGGAATTAAATTTATCAACTAAAATTAAATGAAAGATGATTTACAAAGATAGAAATCAGATTCGTTTTATGAACATAAAATTACATTAAAACTCAAAATTTCTTTGCAATAATATGGTGTAATGACATTGGAACAAGTACAATTTTTTTGTAACTGATTGGAATCAAAATAAATGTGAAAAATGAGTGTAGGGAGTAGATTTTACAGGTATGTTCCGTTGTTTTTGTTTGTTGTCGTGTTGGCCCTCTTTGCCTCAAACATGTCTTAAGTGCGTTCCCGACTGCTTAGGAGAAGCATAACGGGAAACCAAATATGTACTAATAGGAAAGCAATGAGATTTTAGTGCTTTTCAATTGACAAAATTGAACTAAATAAAACAGAAAATGACAAATCATAGCTACATAACAGCCAACTAATATGGCTCTCCCGAAAGGGTAAATTGATCGGATTGGTCGATTTTCCTATTTAGGACAGTGATATAAGTAAAATAAAATTACAAGTAAAAGAAAGAATGAATGGGACAAAAACAAACATCAATAACCAGCTAAGATAAGAGGCTTTAAGGGTTATCCTGAGGGACCCCTAAACCTATTAAACACTAACTAAGGTTGAATACTTAGGCCCTTCCATGAAAATTTGTATAAAACACATTAAAATAAATTAAACAAAGCTTTTAAGAAATGTAAACCAGTAAGTCAAACCCAAAGAAGAAACAACAAACACCTAGCTAACCAATCCCTCATGGGGATAGCTAACATAATAAGCATTTACTACTACGCCTCAACCCTTAACCAACTAGTAAACACATCCAACAACAAAAAAAACAAGTACAAAATAAACACTAAGACTCTTTTGAGAAATTTATGCAGAGCTTTGGTACTTTATTCAACAAGTTCATTTGTACAATGCCTTCCTCTTATTTATTAAGGAGAGGTGAAGGCTAGGGTTAGGTCACAAGACGCTTGTCACTTCTGGAAAAGTGAAAAGTGGGCCAACCCTAAAGATCTTTATCCTTATCCAAAAAGAAATCAAATCAGATTTGGTTTGATACTTTTATTTACAATATTTCAATCTAAAAGTTAAATCACTAAAGACAAAACCTTTCTACAAAGTGTCATTTGGAAAAATGACAAAATTAGTGCGCACCCTCATTACTTGTCTTGGGATTTGTGTCATCTCAATGGCACTTTGATGGCTGCATTTTTTTGCAGTTGTAAATAAGGTGGCATTCATGGTGTCCAAGGCCATCCATGGTTGCCAGATTTACTAGGATGAAGGCTTATGACTTGGGGAAAATTTGAGGTTGCTTTGGATGGAAAGGGGCCTTAGGTTTGGTCGTTGAATGTTAGGAAATGCTTGTTGTTCATGAATTTTTCAAACCTAAATTTACCCACCCTGTGTTTCCTATAAGTATCTTTGCGAGCTAATGAAGCATGGCTTCAATACGGGCTTGATTAGGTTAAGGGATCCCCTGGTCTTGAAACCTGGAAGGTTGATCCATCATACCAAAAAGATAAAAATATGATTTTTGAAGCTACCATGTTGTAGTTATGTTCACCACCTTTCTATTGCCTTTCATTTGGTGCAAATTGGGCTTTGTATGAGCGTGATATGGCCTCAAGAAGGTTCAAGGTAAAAGGTTGGTTGGATGGATGATCAAGGAAAAAATTGCAATTAAATCACAAATATGGGTTGAACACTAGATTTGACAGGCTGCTACAGGCCTACATTCCTATTTCCGAAATAGGTTTCCCTCGTTTGGCTTGATTTCGCCCCAGAATCCTCCAATTAGGCCTCCCTTTTGGCACATGTTTACAGGCCAATAAGGAGTCCTTGTCACTCTGGAAGGTCCCACTGAAAATACGGGTTGAATTTGTGAAGAAGAATTCCACGGATGTGTTCTACACTTTTCCCTGATCATTTTGACTATTGGTGGGCAAAGTTCCAACTTGGGATGACGAATTTATGGAATTAGTTCGCCCAGTGACTTTTGGGGGGGGGCAAAATTTAATTTTTGTATATATATTTCTAAAGTAAATAAATAAAAATTAAATTTTATTTAAATTCATTATTTATTATATATTTTAATTAAAATTTTAATTATATATATGTGATTTATATATAAATATGTAAAACATATATAATCAAAATTAAAATTAAAATTTGAATATAAAATAAATAATTAAACTGAAAATAAAATAAAATTATTTAAAAATTTAAATACAAACTATAATAATAATAAAAACTTATTATAACATTATTCCCTAGCCATGGTCATCCATATGACCCAAACAAAACCCTTTTAAACGACAAAAATTGGCACCTCCCTGGCTTTAAGCCTCTTGGCCACCCATATAACCGAATTTTACAAAAGGTCGGCCCCTGTCGCTAGCCCTAGGTCATGTGCACAGTCCATGTGACCACCCACTAACCATGTCATAAGCCCCATGCTCAGGTAACCAGTCCATACGACCACGCCCCAAAAGGATTTATTTTCTTTCATTGACCCCCGTCGAGCTCCAGGTCACCCATATGACCGTAAACTTCAAGAACAGGCTTGTATGGCTAGCCACTGCAACCTGGGGGCTTAAATCCAGTGGTGGTTGATGAGTGGAAGGAGGGGCAGCGGTGGCTGGGTGGACACCCCGCTCTTTTCCCCAGATATTTGAGGTTGCAGAAGAAGAGATCGAGCCCTTGGAAGAGGAGAGTTAGGTGCTCGCGGCGACGGGAGGCACGGGTTGTGCGCAGAGATGCAGAGGTCGAGAGCCAAGGTGGGATGTATGCAGTTGCTCGGACCAATGGGAAAAGAGGTGGATGGGTGGAAATATAGCGATGGGGTTGGAGGATTGATGGTTCGGTGGATCGGTTGAGGTGAACGGAGAAGGGGTCGAGCCCATGGAGGAAGCGTGACTTGTGTGCATGGGCAGCAATGGCTCGGTCGTGGACAGAGGCGAGTCGAGCAGGGGTTAGGAGTGGAGGTCGACAAGGGAAGTGGTGATGTTGTTGTTGTTTCTGCATGCATGGACGTTGGTTGATGGGTGGCTCTGCCCCTTTTTTAAATTTTTATGTAAAGAGTGGGTCACAAACTTTCAAAAAGGGTAAAAGGGAGGTCGTGGATTCGACCCCCTTCCCCTTTTCTTTGCATTCTTTGCTTGAATTCATCTTTTTCCACTGAGTAAAGGAAGGGAGGTCATGGTTTCAAAATCCCTCGCCTCCAAAATGACATGTATTGGCATGTAACAACACCAAAACTCAAAAATCAAGAAGGTTTAAGGGTGCCTTGGAGGCTTGGGCTTGGTACCAAAGAGGGGTTCAAATCCCCTCTTCCTTGCAATTTCACTTAGGAACTTCACATACAATCCATAAACTAGCACCCATGGACATGTGAAACAGCTAAATAAACATTGAAACCAACAACTAAAATCTGAACCATCACAATATGAACCTCAACCCCACTTCAACTAATACTCATATATGAAAAATTCACATTTGCAATTAAAATAGCACACATAGTCATTCCTAGGTTGCAAATCCATGTAATCAACATTGTAAAACATTGAACAAGCAAACAGAAAAATAACCAATACTTGAACTATGAACTAGTAAAATTAAAATATGAACCAACAACCAAACCAGAAACAATGAATTATGAACCAATATCCATGGAGGAAAGGAGATTCTTCACACACACACACAAAAAACAATGCATCCATCCATGAATTTAATAACCAGTGATTTCCTAGCCATAGAAATGGAACCGATGGGAGGTACCTGTGCTTGGGATGGAAACTGCATGGCTTTCTCCTGCTACCATGGAAACCTGAGATGAAGAACTCGAATCTCCTCCCCCTCCAGCAAACATGTGAAATGAACCATACAGGGAGGGTGCATGAGTTTTGTGTTTTCCCAATTTTCCCAATTTGCATGGGAGAGGTTGCGTGGCATGCCCTTCTTTTTCCCTCAATTTTTTAATTTTTTTTTTTTATATAATTTTCTTGAAATGTGTGTCAATCAAGGTTGACTTTGACTTTGACTAGGTCTTTATTGGTTGAGGCTGAAAATGTTTTTGGATGATATGGAGTCAAAAATGGACGCAGAGCATGTTGTTGGAAAGGTCTCGATGAGCTCGTCGATAATTTGCCATCACTCATCGATATGATGCCACCTAGGCCCCCAAATTTGGACAGGGATTTCTGTAGTCTAAAAATCCTGATTTTCCTGTACGGACCACAAGAATACCCAATCTTGCGAAAGGTGCTAGATCTCCATACGATATCTGATTGGGGAAAGCGAATGTAACGACCCCTCCATTACAACATCAAAACAAGTGAGCACAGTAGAGGAAAAAAAATTTAAAACAATTGTTAGGACAAGTGATATTCGACAATGACATACATTAATAATTACACATTCAAATCTCATCTCATCACTACACAACAATAATCCCAATACAACATCATTATTTTTTGAGATCCACCAAATCACATAAAGATAACAAGGTCCCTACCCCCCATCCTATCCTACAAGATTAGGACCTCGAAGACACACAATCAACGCTCAAGTCCAGGATTCATGCGATTGATTTTGACCATTTAAGGTCTCAGGAATGACGATTGTTCTAAAGAACAAGGAGATATCTAGTTCCCTTAACCACAATCCTACATCGAAATTCATGACTAAAATATCAACGATATTGTAATGTCCCTCCGACATCTACTAGATAAGAAGTAATGAAGTAGAGTAATCATATGAACATATGCATAATTGGACCTATAAAAAAAAGAGCTTATGCTAACTTAAGGAAAAATTTATATGACAGACTCTCTCTTCTTCTTTTTTGTTAATTATGGAACTTTACATCAAGGTCAAGAGCAGTTTCATCAAGACAAATTTGAGATTTCTAGCATGATAATTCAATTATAAGGTTTTTTAATGATATTAATATACTAGCACAGCCGCTAACTCGCGGCTGGTGAATGCCGAAAGGCGGCTTACGACTGTTAAACTTATGGATGTTAAAAATGCAAGCATGCACTRTAAACTAGCACAAACGATTGGCRACCGCTGGTGATGCCAGCATAGAAACACGGCCACCAAACGTTAGCCAGCAGAAACATGAAACGCCTCAATACCTTAATATTTTTTAATCAGGTAGACGTGGCAATAAGTTAGTGAACACAGTAATTTTTAAACACGATTAGGTAAATGTAAAAAAGTAAACATATAAACGGATGTCTTTATAACAGCTCGGAAGTTAATGGATGAAATCAGAGCCATTCATTTATTGTGACGACTAAGAATATTCTAAGCATATTTAATCTCGTCCATAAAAAATGTATTAAGAACTAAAAACCTATTAAATGTGCCCATTATCAATAGGTGTAGGCCTTTCGGTGTAATCAACTTATGAATTATAATATCTATTAAATTTATCAATCATTTAAGATAAATTTCTAACAAAATTTACAAGTGATATATATATATATATATATATATCGCAGCAGGACATTAAGAATAACATAATTTGAATAATTTACTACAACTATACCCATTGATATACAATCAATCCACAAGGATTAAGTCCTTTACTTTCTTTCAATTGGAAGAAATAAGTGTACTACAAATAACTAATTAAATTCTCAATCTTAAGAATAATTTTAAACATGAGAAAAGACTATGACTTAAAATAAGTCTCTCTACTTCCTCTCAAATTTTTAATACTGCTAACTACTTATTTATTAATGATCCCTTAATCAACTTAGATTTAAGCTGCATTTTATAAATGTTTTAACACAAGGGCAAGAGAACAGATATAAAAATTGCCATTACAATTTCTTGTGACAATTATATAACCTTCTCTCGCATCTAATTAGATAAGATGCGCCTTACTAATCAGTTGTTATTGCCACGAATATCTTAGGAATTTATTCTGATCTAAACTAATAAGTGGTAACTAACCCATTGATACGATGATCCAACTCGGCCAAACCATAATGAAATTAAAATCAATAGTAATCAATTTAAAGTCCATGAGATCAGTATTATTGTTTGTGCATCTCCCATACCAAGGTGTGATGAGATAAGTAACTTAATTTATTAGAACATTATTGATAACATATCATTAATTTATTTAAATATATTAACTATATAATTAATTCAACTCAACTATTAAGAATAATGAATACATCCATAGTTTTTTTTTTTCCTTCAACTCAACTATTAACTATACAATTAATTCAACTCAACTATACTTAACTATACAATTAATTCAACTCAACTATACAGAACAAAAATTTAAAATTTCGCAAATAGTTTTCTTGGAGATGACGAAATTTCTCAGAATTCAGTATATAGTATAAACTTTGATTAAGGATAACAAACAAATACTCGTTCAAACGACTCAGGACGTTTACCTCTAATTTTGGTCTACGAACAAAATAATAGTTTTGTTGTTCCAAGATACTCACGGGGATTATATATTCACATAATATATTTTTGTTCTTCAAGATATTACACAGGAAGTAATGTATCGGAATAATAATTCACGCTTTTTTTTTAAAAGAAAGTAACCAGAATTCAATTATATACAATACCATTTTTAACGCATCACTACCATAAAACGGCAGTTTAGATCTTGTATACTAAATAACATTATGGAATAACATGAATTTAACAATCCTACCATGTATTCTATTATACAGAGATACATTCAATCCTTGAACAACTACAATTAAAGAAAACATGATCAACGGTTGATGAAGTAGTCGAGCTTCCAGTTGATGTAGTTTCACAACACTTGCCTTTTTTTCCTGGTAATCGAGTGATTTCACCGGTACGTCCCAGCCAAACATTAGGGGTACTCTCCTTCCCCCTTAGCCCCCTGAGATGCAAGGGGCCACACACAAAAAACAAAATGTAATAGCTCCAAGATTGTCTCGTAAGGAAGATATTTCACTCCTTCTTCAAGCTTGGTATCCCCTCTCACAAGTAAAACACAGTCCACAATAATTTTGGCAGCATAACCTTCCCAAGAATAAGTGAGTCCCATTCCCTTCTACCCCATTTGTTTTATATAAATTTCCTCACTGACACATGTCCACATGCACAATTAATTAATTTTTTAATTAATTTAATTAGGATTATCCACCCACACACTTGTCACACTCTTCCCAAGTAATTACCAATTTTATTTTATTTAAAAAAAAAAATTTCCTCACATTTCTCAATGTGTTCCTATTTTCGCTCTTAGTTGTCCCTTTGTTCCCCAAATTCTCATTTAATGAGTGTCTCCTAACTAGATCTTAGTTAGAGTTGGATTAGGAGTCTTCTTCTTGTTAGACTAGTGGTAGATTGACTCTGCATACTATTCTATGTGTACACTTATTCTCTCATATTTTATTTCTTTCTATTTTTAAAATCTCTTTTATTATTTTCATGCACACAAGTGCATTTTATCCAACCTTCAATTTTCTCACTTTTTCCTAGAAATTGATTTATCTCAATTCTTTTAATTTATCTAACATTTTTATTTAGTCCCCTAATTAAACATAGAATTAGGCTTAGGATTTTATTGGGCTTTATAATTAATAAATGCATTGTTTTAATTAATTACGTTAATCCAACAAGGTCTAATCATTTAAATGTTTTCTAGGCCACCTAGATTTATTGACTCAAGTTTTTATTACGCAAAGTTCCCTTCAAGACACACCTCTGTGATCCAAGGGTACCACTCACCTTTGACTATTTTTGGAAGCTTGTCCAACCTTTGGAGTCAACACTCCACTCGATCGACCTTGTGAGAGACTAAGGGTTTCAAAGGAATAAGGACTTCGCCTTATTGTGCGCCCCTTAGAATCTTCGTGAGCGACTGTCTCAGTTCGCCCTCACAACATCGTGGACCTCTCAAAACAAGTAGTCGTTAAACTA
>ML827476.1:116690-132758 GCA_009831015.1 Picea engelmannii | reverse complement strand
GTTGTAGCTGAGATGGTTTCCTCTGACACTTGAAAAGTGATCCGTGCAATAGTTTCCCTGACACCATTAAAGTTAAGAGAAAACTGCTTGGTTAGCTGCGCATTATACACTTGAACCTTTTCATAGAATCTTAGGCATCCAACTTGTTCAAAGGACACTCTGATCGCCAGGTTTGCATTTACCAACTTTAAATTCTGTGGCTCAAACCTCACAACTTTCTCACTTCTTACATTCTTGTGTTTTCGTTGAGGAGTTGTCATGATGCTGATATATGTCAAATTTGTGTAAACTGCAGGTGCACAACAATAGATTGTAATAACCTTTGTGCAACAAAAAAGGGAACAATAACCTCTGACAACAAATGAGAGCAATAACCTCTGTGCAACAAATGAGAATAGCGACTTTTGCACAGTGCACAGGAACAGGTAGCAACAAAAAACTCTGCGCATCAAACAAATCAATGATAGGAAACTCGGCTCAACGAAAAACTCAGTGCAACAATAAATAGTAGTAGAAAACTCGACACAACAATAGGTAGCAAGAGTTTGTCTCAAAAGAAATAATTCTGATTATGTGAAAAACAAACTTGTTCTAGAAGCTAATTTGAAATGAGCTCCAACAAAGGCTCTTGAACAATGATTGAAAGAAATGGAGGATACACAGTGAAAACAGAGTGGCATATTTATGTAGCGACTGACAACACACAATATTTGCATAGCAGAGGGATTTGGAGCTTATTGGAGAGGCTATGGACGACACACAAGTCTTGAAGGTGATGGATAAAAACAAAATATGGCCAATATTTATGCTCAAATGGATAAGGAATGAACCTATGAAAAGGGAAGGAATATCCATAGTGACAAGCCGTTTTAAGGCAAGTTAAAGATTTGTGCAGTGAACTTGTGCAATGGGTACACCTTTGAAGTTTGCAATGATACAAATGATATGGAGTGCCATGATTTTTTCCCTTTCTAACCTCATGATCAGGTAATGATGAACCATAATATCTTTTGACATGACATTCACCCTAACCATTTGATTTGACCTTGGTACATAATTTCCCACTTTTTAACATTACTCGAGACTTAGGAAAGTATACCTTTACAACTTGAACATGATGAACTTAACACTCTTGAATTTTTTTCATTTGTGGTAGTGTTTTATGAAAAAGACAATACACCCTTTAAACCAACTTATGGCTAAAGGCCTTATTGACATTTCAAGCCATTCTTTATTTGATCACTGACCTCATAAACCTTGACACACTAACTATGACTCATCTATGAAAGTCTTGATTTTCCCAAGATAATGGCATGACTTTGAAATTTTTTGGACAAACCTCTAACTCTAGCTATAAAAATAATGGTGCTAACACACTTCATGACCAACCTTATAGCTCCAACATACACAAAGAGTCATACATTAAATGTATTATGCTTAAAGGAAAATATTACTTTGATTTGTGATCTATTTATAGCTTGTTTAGGGAATAGTGAAAATGTGAGGGAAGACATGTTGCAAGCAAATTAGACATGTCATGTTTGTAACATTATTAGTAAGGATTCAATTTTGTGTGCATATTGGAAAATGAACATATGAGAAAACATGCATGAGGCTTAATTTTTCATTGCAAAGTAAATCTGTCTAACACATGTATGGAGATTCTATTCTCCCACATGGAAAATCGGAGGTTCATATATATGGAATGGGTTTTAATTGGGCTCTAAGTAATACCAAAAAAGGGGCCGAACATATCAAAATTATTATGAAAACATAACAACCAAGGATAAGCCCAAAATCATATTTGTTGTGGAGACAATCAAATGAAACTTGTTTCCCACAACATAAATAATGACCAATAAGTGGCTTGCATGGGAATGTGGTCTGGAAATGAGCTTATGCCAACATTTACAAGTGAAAGCAAGACTTGGAATGGAAAAATAAGTTAGTCATGCTTAAGTAAGTATTTATATTCAAAATCAAATAAAATGCAAGGAGGTAACAAATGCTTGGGTCAAAATTATTTCAAATGCTAAGAAAGTTGAAGGATTCAAATAGACCAAGATCATGCTCACACTTATAACTAGTAAAAGCAATTAACAAAGCCCCTTCTAGCCCATGAATATGATGGTAAGATTGATAGAAAAACAACCATTCGAACCCATGAATGTTGGTTAAATAATAGTAAATATAATAATGGTTTTGAGTCCATAGGGACAATATGTGTGTAAATAGTGTCAAGACAAATAAAAGGAGGAAATCCCAAGTCACACACCATAGAAATGAGAGGTCTATGGCCATAATTATTATTCTCAGTACCAAAGGGAAAGGTCAATAAACAAAAGAAAATTGAATGATATACCTATGGCCATAAACACCATACCTATAAGCAACATAGAATCAAGCTAGAAAATGAAAATAAATTGGACCCAAAACACAATAACCTAAGCAAGTACATATTCAAAATAAGCAAGGCTGAGCTTCCATGTGATATTGAGCCAAAATAATGATGAGCTCAGTCTAGATACATGCCATATGTGGCTGTTTTTGTAAGCAAAAAGTCCAAGAGTGGTTTTGTAGCAAAGGTAGAACCACATATCAACCATAGAACTAGGTCAAAACTAAGCATAAGATCTAGGAAGAGCGAAGGCCATGAAAATAAAAGTTGGGGGAAATAAGAGTACACATTTGCTTACAAATAGAAGCTACAAGTAGAGTGGCAAAGAAAAAAACAATCATTCAGACCCAAACCCAAGAACATCGTAAAAGAGCGCGGATAAGCACAATTGCAATGACAATCTAGGGCAGATTAGTTCTACTCAAAACTCAAGCACAATCAAATTGTGAGTGTAAATACCTAGGCAAGGTCAAGGGTAATGACAAAGGTGAAGTAAAAGGGAAAAAAAAACTATGAAATTCACAACAATGCCAAGCAAAAAATCACACAACATTAAACAAACAAAAAATAACTAAAAATAATCCACTTGTAGAGTTACCTATAACCAATTGCTTGCATAAGAAAAGGAAACCAAAAAACTCTAGCAATTCCCCCCCAAGAAGCTTCCAAAGAAGATTTCAAAGAAACATGCCAATGATGTCTATCTCAGAGAAAAAGGCAGTATTAAATACAACTAAAATAAATTACAAAAGGGGAAATATGGTGGGCTTATTAAAAATCACCAAAGAAAAAAACCAGGGAGAAAAATAGAGCTCAAATGCATGAATGAGAATTAAGGTGCATGGACAAGTAGGTTAGTTAAAGGTGGGTGTAAATGATAACCTTTAAATGTTAATGAATGGTCCAAAATGAAGGAAACATGAAGGCCAACCTATTGTATGTTAAGTGAATAGATAAAAGGATGTATGAAGTGACCAAATGTCACGTGGATGATTCACTGCCAATGCCTCCATATCCCAATACTAGGTACAAGACATCATTCTAAATCCCATGTTAAATGCAAAGCCAAATCATAGTGTAATGAGTGAGTGGTGACCAAAATAATACCACATGAAAACCATTGGAACCAAATAAACCATATAACATGTTCCATCACACCCACTAACTGTTAGTTTTCACTACACCTCAGGTCTGGTATATTGTTTCCATAATTATACACAATTTACCCAATTGAACTGTAAACATAAATACATTGATATACCTAACTACATTAGGATAGTGGAACATAAAACCAACAATTATATCATACACAAGTGCACACATATTTAATGCAAAAATCTCTTGTTCTTATATCCAGAACAAAGGGTTCCTATACCAGGGACAATGGCCCAAATTTACAAAAATGAAGAATACCAAAACCACTTACAAAATTGTGCCCAAATCTTTTGCACTGAGGTTGAGGGTTAGGGAATTCCTTGCCCCCTCAAACCCTTCTCTTCCTTTGCAGCTCCTTGCACAAGTCCAACCCCTTTCTTAGATGCTCCAAGACTTCCCTTAATGTACTGTTGCAACAACCTTCATGACTATCCTTAATCTCCCCTCCAATCTGATCCAAATGCCACTCCATGAATCTTCTATCAAAAACCTATTTTCTAGCTACTATAAGAGTCCCAAAACTGAGATAAATCATCCCTCAAAGGCTGTCCAAAAGGTTTTCTCCAGGGATGTCCAAAACTACTATACTAGATGGCTGTGATAACCTTTCAATGCTGCCCAAGACTGTTATAGCAGCCCCTTCATGGACTATCCAAAACTCTTGTAACATTTCTCCACAAGAACCCATTGTTCCAGCCCTTGTACTGACATTCCTTAGTGTTGACAAAGTCTCTTAGGCTGTTGTCGTACTTAACCTATCTGACCGAAACCTCTAGCCACCGGTGAGTGCCTTCATCCTTGCTGTAGCAACCCTCTACTTAGCTGGCTGAACCTCCTCTAGCCTGTGGCTGCTTCCTATACTAATTCAAGCCTCTCAGGACAATTCAACCTCCTGAGGGTAGGCCCAAAAACCTCAACCACAACCTAGTTAGTAGGCTAATCCCTTAAATACCCTAGATGAAACCTTCCCTAGGTTCTAGCTAGTTTCTCTTTGCCATGACGAGCCTTGCTGTAGTCCTCTCTCTTCCGAGAACACACTCACACAGTAGTGTTGATGTATCCCTTTGTTGGCCAAGTTTTCCTCACCAAGGTACCTTCCCATAACAAGAACAAAACAACATAAAATAAGGCCTCTCAGTCTCCTCCATGGTTGGACTGAGGTCACCAACCAGTTGGAATGAAATCACCAAAGACACCTCTCACAATGTCAACACACAATGAATTGTCACAATGACCTCTCTCTTATTTATACAAGTCTAGGGGTTAGTTTGAGAAATGCCTCCATAAAGTCAACACCAAAATAGACTTTCCTATGGGTGTGAAGCCCCATCATAAACCCACAAATCCCATCATCAAACTCCCAAGCCACCAGCTCAAAATCCAAGGGTATTTTCACTAAAATGAAAGTATGATGTGGTTCCCACAACAATTCTCATGTTCCCAACACCTAGGGTACGTGAGAATATCTACTCGAAGATAAAAAAATCAACACTCCCTCTTAGAAAGGGAGGTATTCTCATCACACTCCACAATAAGCTGGAAGTAGCTTTGTCTCCTATCTTGGGAGAAACTCTACTTCCTATACTGGAATTAACTTTTCTTACCACACTGGATCCACTACCACAACTTTTCTCCAATCCACCTGAATGGCTACTCCCCCTATCACTGAGGCAAGTCTTGCTTTCTAGCATGATACCTCCTTGGAAGACACCCTACTCCTAAACATCCTGCCTAGCCATCTCAATCCATGAAACCATCGTGACAATCTTGGAAGATACCTCTCTCCCATCTCGACCTAAATTTTGGTTCCCACTAAATGACTAACTCTCCCTTTGAGCCTCCTGACTCCCTTTGGAGTCAGACTCTCTTTGATTCTACACAACCTCCATATCTACCTGCTCCCTGTTCACTATCCTCTACATAGTTCTGGGAGGCCACTCCTCCCCATTGGATCCTGAGGGCTGATTTTCTCTGAACTCTGGCTCCCTCTGAGCTTGTACCACTGGTGAAGCTACCTACTTCCTATTCTGGTGGAGCTACCTTCTTCCTCTATACCTATGTTGTTGGTGGTTCCACCTGACTCACCATTAGTGGAGCTACCTACTCCTCCTCATTCGTCTCTTTTCTCCTGTCGGTCATAGCACACATAATATGGATCCTCATCCTATATAGTTTTACCTCTATATCTCCAATACCAATGTTGTACCCAGGATAGATCCTCTAGGCATCCAATAACACCTGTCCATCCTAGAACAACACTGCATATCCCTACTCCTCAATCAATGAGGCTGAGAATACACTCTTGGAACCCATAGCACATTTTCCACTTGCAACACATCCCCTGACTCCATTCGGAATACCACTTCTCTAGATCCATGTACTACATTCCTGATCCTCATACCAAGCTCCTCATACATACATGAGTCAGACATAATCAAGCTCTCGAAAAAATATTGTGCCCTTGTCATGTATTGATGGTTCCCACTGTATAAGAACCATGTAATCCTCTAGGGCAAACATCCTTCTTACCTAGGTCACAACCATTTGATGAACTTATACTCATGTCCACCATCCAAGTCATCCATGGAATCTAACCAAGTCTCCTCCTGGATACAATCAGTCCATAGTTTGTCAAAATCTGAAAACGTCTCTCATGCACAAATCCCCTACAAAAATGTTTCCCAATACCTCAGAAGACATCTCAGTGTCTACACACATGCTGCAACTGAACCTATGTCCTCTCTCTAAACAATCCTGAGTTGCAGATGGACACTCAATCTAGTCCACTCTAGACCTCTGCAACCCATCTATGCAAGTGTCCTCATCTTGGGTTAAAATTGTCATACCTCAACAATGTGCAACTCTCCAACCTGATGAAGAATTTGACTCATCTAACTTCCATCCACATGAAGCTATAATGTCCATGCCAAAGCACTCAAGCTGCACCCATCAAAAATCACTATGACAAGCCATTGGAAGTCCATCCACAGGGTTGGAAACTTGCAACACAACATACTACTACGAACCAAGATCTCCACCAATCCACCAAAAATCCTAACCTTCCACACCACCGAGCTGCAATAGCCCACAAATCTTGATCTGGAAAAATTTCTCCATGTCTCAAACCAGAGACCATTTATTTTACTGCCACCTGCAACAATCACTGCAACTCCCTCCTAGATCTATCAACTGTGTAGATAACTTCGATCCAACTTCCCTTCTTAGAACCATAGCTCTGATACCATGTTAGTTTTCATTGCACCTCATGTCTGGTCTATTGTTTCGACAATTATACACAATTTACCCAATTGAAACATAAACACACTGAGATGACTAACTACTTTAGCACAACAGAACATAAAACTAGCAATTAGATCATACACATGTGCACAAGTATTTAATGCCAAAATATCTTGTTCTTACATCTAGAACAAAGGAATCCCGTACTAGGGACAATGGACCAATTTTACACAAAACAAGAATACCAAAACCACTTACAAAAATATGCCCAAATATGTTGCACTGAGGTCGAGGGTTAGAGAATTCATTGCCCCCTCAAACCCTTATTTTCCTATGTAGCTCCTTACACAAGTCTGGCCCCTTTCTTAGCTGCTCCAAGACTGCCCTTAATGTACTGTTGCAACAACCTCTTGGTTGTCCTCAATCTCCCCTCTAATTTGATCCAAATGCCACTCCAAGACTCTGCTGTCACAACCCTATTTTCTAGCTTCTATAACAGTCCCAAAACCAAGCTAAATCAACCCTCAAAGGCTGTCCAAAATGTTTTCTCCAGATCTGTCCAAAACTGTTATACTAGGTGGTTGTGATAGCCTTTCAATGCTACCTAGGACTGTTATAGAAACCTCTTCATGGATTGTACAAAACTCCTGTAATAGTTGATGTAGAAGCATCGCTCCACCTCAAGTGCCAACAAGCCAACGCATCAGCGCACTAGGAGGGAATGATTCCCAAGGGAAGAGAGGCGCCAAACCTCTCATTTTGAACCCAAATTTAAATTTTAAATGTAATTTAATGTAATTAAATGTTTGATGGCTCAGGGAAGGCCGAGCCCATATGTATTTTACAAGATGCATGTGAAGTTGCCTTTAATGGCTGACAACTAGGTGGATCTAGATCCGATTTGGACTATATGGGGATTGAAAGTAATTTAATGTGAGTAGGTAGCTGCAGGGAAGGTTCAAGGAGCCCCTCTTTTGTAAAAAGATAATTGTATCAAAAAATTCATTAGTTAGTAGAAGAGAGTTAGCTGCTAAGGAGAGAGCTCAAGTGAGGAGAGAGGAAGGAGCTGCGACTCTATTGTAGTCCAACCTTGTACACAGTGTCATTAACATTCAATATTAATACAAAGAGCAGTTGTTCCCGCACATGATTTTATGTGTATTTATCTGTTTGATGGATGTTTGTTCTAGATGTTTTACTGTGTTTATGAATTCCATGGATGCATGTATGTTTCCCTTTGCAGGAATTAGATAGATTTCTCTATCTGTAGTTTTATGAGTAGTTTTGGGATTTTAGGATTGTGTAAGGAGTGCACACCAGAGTAATTGAAATACTCTATGAAGCCAATGCAAGGAGTGCACTTGAACTCTGTTTCGAGTTCAGAGAAGAGTGTGCCATATGGGAACAACTGAACAATTCATAAAGCTCAGAAGGAGTAGTGCAAGGAATGCACAAGAGAGTTGTTGAACACTCTGAGAGCGAGAGTGAGGAGCGTGCCTACACTCATAGTAGTGTAAAATCTCAAAAGGGAAAGTTTTCCCAGGAAGACACACTAGAGTGCATGAGAAATCTTCTTCAAGTTCTGTGAGGAGATTGCCATGTGGGCACATCAGAGTTGATTAACACTCTGATAGTTGGTGCAAGGAGTGCACAAATCCAACACACTGTCTAGGTGTTGGTAAAATCTCAGAAGGAAGAGTGAAGTCAGCAAAGAGAGTGCTGAAAGAACACTCTAAAAGTGTTCGCGAGGCTCAAGAGAGTGAGCATAGAAGTACCGAGAGAGCATAAGAAAATCATTGAAGGAACAAAGGGCTGAGCCCCTTTGTCGATCGAAGAATTCAAATCTTAGGAGAGATAGCACAAGTACGCATAGAGCCCTGCAAGGAGTGCAATGGGAAAAAAATGTCCTAAGTCTTAGATAGTGCCAAAAGCACAAGGAGTGTGCCCACATTTCATTAGAGTGTCGAAAAATCTCAAGAGGAGTAGCATTTTTCAAAGCACAAGTCAAGCCCGAGCAGACAACCTTGCAGAAGAAGCATCAAAGGCCAAGCCTTTGAAATTCATTGAAAGTTCCTTTATTGAAAGGAAATCACATACAATAATAGAGAAGGAGCTACAAATGCAGTCAGATCAACTGTTAGGAAGAAACCTGGACCGTTGGATCGGAGTCCAAACAGGAGGAGGAGCGCGTGAGAGGAGAATAGATCTGTCGTTAGATCTGGGCGCGAGCTACAACAACCATTGTATCCAGGTGAATTTCATGGGTTTTAACTGTCAGCATCGTTCGAACTTCGTAAGTTTGGAGGTTTTCAAGTTTGTGTTTTGGAGGAGACAGATTTCCCAAAGTCTCAGGGATCTGAAGTAAATCTGGACCGTCCATCAGTAAGGACGCGTGTTAGCAGATCATTGAGTTCGAAAGACTAGCTATTCAAGAGAAAGGAGACGCTGTAGTGAAAGTTTGTCAAACTCCTGAAGTCCTGAAGCCCGAAGTGTACCTGGGCCGTTGGATGTAAGTACACATGTCCACATATACGGCAGAGTCTGAAAGTCCGGAGGTATAGTGCTCTGAAGGAAATTGGCTGAGAAGGCGTGGAGGTTCTCGAAGTCCTGGGGATCTGAAGTGGATCTGGAGTGTCCATCGGCAAGGACATGTGTCGATAGATCCATAGGTCTAGAGAACCAACACTCTAGAGGAATTACGTAGAGTTGAGTCGAGAGATCCCGAAGGGAAAGGAGACAGATTTAATCTCAACCGTTGATCGATAGAGAGCTATGTGGTGGGAGATATAATAATCCAAAGGTCTGGTACTCTGGAGAAATCAAGATGCATTGTCGAGGGGACTCCTGAAGCTCCGAAGAGCAGAGCGCATCCAAGACATCTGTGATAATACCACGTGCCAATAGACTGACAGGGGTTCGAAGGTATAACACTCAAGAGGAAATTGGTTGAGTTGAGTTGAGAAATCCCGAAGGGCCGGGAGCCTGAGTAAATCTCGACCATTGATCAGAAGGAAACAATTGGCAACAGATTCTGAAGTCCAGAGGTCCAGTACTCTGGAGGAAACAAAGTGCAGTGTTTGTGAGGACTCCCAGATGCCCGAAGGCTGAAGTCCATCCTAGCCATTCGTCAGAGAGGACACGTAGATGAAGGATGTTGCCTCCGCTAGTTTGACGTTCATAGATAATTCAAGCTTGGAGCAACCAGGACACCCAAAGCTCTGAGTCCCAAAGCCAATCGTAGCCATTGGCTGACGAGAGAACGAGGACCATTGATTTCTTGCTATGATAGTTTGACGGTCCGACGCTCTCGCGAATCTGAGGTGTACTGCAATGGAGAGCTTCGAAGCCTGGAGAAATGAAGAGGATCAGGGCCATTGATTCCAGAAGACACATAAATCCTGATTGTGTCACTTCAGAGTTTGACACTTCAAAGGATTAGTGGTGTTGTGCATTAAGGACTACCGAAGGCTGGAGTCCCATAGTAGATATCAACCGTCGGTTAGTTGGGGTTTGTGGTTTGTTGGATTTGTGCACCTCCGCAAGTTCGCTAGTTCGACACTCCATGGAATTGGAAGCATTGAGCGCTAGAAAGATCCAAAGCCCGGAGTCCCAGAGTCATCATGAGCCGTTGATCACAACAAGCATTGTGGACCGTTGATCTTTTCCTTTGTTTAGGACTTCGTTCAATCCTCCATTCGAAGGAATTGGAGTGTTGAGAAGATGAATCTACCTGATCTTGAAGCTCCAGAGTTCCAAATTAGTGAGCGTTGTTAAGTGCCTGGTCCCAGCCCGTGGTCATATGCTGTTTCCACCGGGAAAAGGGGGTTAGGGCTCAAATTTGTGATTTTAAAGGTATTTGAAAGGGGATTAGGAAAAGCGCCCATGGGTCTATCTTTTTTGGACCTGCATGAAGAAATTTAATGATCTGTGTATGGGATTTTGAGGGCTCCGCAGAAGCCTGAGATCCAATTAGGCTCCCGATATTGAATGATCCTAGATCGGGAGGTCACATGGGCCCCATATGAAGGTGGGGGTCTGCATCATAGTCCTCCACAACAACCCACTATTCCAGCCCTTGTACTAGCCTTCCTTAGGGATAACAGAGTCTCTTAGGCTGTTGTTGTCCTTACCCTAGCTGACCAAAACCTCCAACCACCAGTGAGTTCCTTCCTCCTTCCTGTAGCAACCCTCTACTCAACTGGCCAAACCTCCTCCAACCCGTGGCTACCTCCTATACTATGCCAAGCCTTTTAGGGAAGTTCAACCTCCTTAGGGTAGGCCCCAAAACCTCAGCCACAACCTAGTTAGCAGGTCGAGCCCTCAAATACCCTAGCCACAACCTTCCCTAGGCTACAACTAACTTATCTTTGGTATGTTGAGCCTTGATGCAGTCATCTCTTTTCCCATAACACATTCACAAAATAGTGTTGAGGTCTCCCTTTGCTGGCTGAGTCTTCCTCGCCAAGGTACCTTCCCACAACAAGAACAAAACAACTAAAATTAAGGCCTCTCAGTCTCCTCCATGGTTGGATTGGGGTCACCAACCAGCTGGAATGAAATCACCAAAGAATCCTCTCACAATGTCACCACACAATGAATTGTCACATTGAAATCTCTCTTATTTATACAAGTCTAGGGGTTAGCTTGAGAATCCCCTCCACAAAGTAAACACCAAATTAGACTTTCCTGTGGGTGTGAAGCCCCATCCGAAACCCACAAATCCCATCATCAAGCCCCCAAGCCCCCAACTCAAAATCCAAGGGGGTTTTCACCAAACCAAAAGTATGATGTGTTGCCCATGATGATTCTCACATGACCAACACCTAGGGCACATGAGAATACCTACCCGAAGCTACAAAATCAGTAGTAACACTAAAGCACATAATATATGAATCTTGCTAAGTGTTGTTACCATAGCTCAGGTTGCCTTGCAATGTTTGAAATTAGTCATTGTTTAAACATCATTCAAAAGAGATAATTACCATGCACTCCATTGCAATATTGCACAACAAGGCCTTTAGGGCCATTCTTATTTTCCTTTAAAACCAAAATCACCAAGTATGCCCAAAATGCTTTGAATAAGTGCTCAGGTGAGAACCATTCTTATTTTAGGTTGCCTTGCAATGTTTGAAATTTGTCATTGTTTAAACATCATTCAAAAGAGATAATTACCATGCACTCCATTTCAATATTGCACAATAAGGCCCTTAGGGCCATTCTTATTTTCCTTTAAAACCAAAATCACCAAGTATGCCCAAAATGCTCTGAATAAGTTCTCAGGTGAGAACCATTCTTATTTTCCTTTAAAACCAAAATCACCAAGTATGCCCAAAATGCTTTGAATAAGTTCTTAGGTGAGAACCACAAGAAATAACAACTATAACCAAAACCTTTGCCACATGTTACTCAATAAAACCAACAAAATGACACCATGAACGTAACAAACACATAACACAAACAATGAAGCAATTATGATACAATACAATTGTGCAACCTAGATCATAAACCATCAAACATATTAAATGAAAAGTGTGGATGTTTTACCAACCATTCACCAAATTTCATAGCTCCTTCATCCCAATTATTTATGTTAGAAAATCCTTGTGACTCCCAAGTGTAGTATAGGTTATGGGGTCTCTTTTGTTTTGTCAAGAGGCCAAGGTTTGTTTTTTAAGGGGTTGATAGAACATGAGTGTGCAAATTTAGATCATAGGTAATTTTAAAGTAGTTTGAGTGAGGTAAAATCATATCACTTTTCGATTCATATCTCATTGGCCAAAAAGGAGGTCAACACAAGGATCAATGTAGAACGTGAAGAACAATGGTGGTACTAACTATGAAAAAAATGTCAAATAGGATAAGCCAATCCTTCCTACAAGCTTGTAATGGGTATTGCTATAAGAGCCAATGGGAGATGGTACATAGTGAAATTGGCCAAACATAACATAAATACAAATTATTAGGTTTCTAATGGATGAGGAATGAAACTAAAGAATGAAATACCTACTCAAAGAGAAACCTCAAATCCTAAAGCATTTATGGAAAGGTGGTGTCCATTGTCTACTAAGTAATTTGGCATCCTTGACAAGACTAAAAACATGAAAATAACTTCTAATTATTTTAAACTAATAAGGGATCCCATGGAAAACAAATTCTAATTATTTCATATCGAAAACAAAATCCATGGATTGAACTAGCAATGATACACTTTACTTTAGGGGATGTAATGATCAAATGGGATAGCTGGTAGAAGAGAAACTAAAGGCTACTTTAGTCCCAACTAACCTAGGAGGAAGCTTAGTATATGTTCAATGATAATATTGAGATCAATTTGTTCTTAAATGGAGAGGAATTAATCTCAACCATAGGGGGTTAGACTCCTTCCTTGTTGGATGGATTTTTTTATTATCAAGCTAACCTTATTTCTGTTGATGTTTGGACAACATCGGGAATACATTCTTCCATATATATATATATATATATATATATTATCCAAGTGACACATCCTTTCATGGATGGTCACCATATGTTCTATATATATGAAACTCTCATCATTTTAATAACATCAATTTAATATAAGCTTTTTTCTATTGTACTTGTGTCTCTGTGCATGGTTATTCTTGTTGTGATCTTGGTTATTACTGCTGCTATTGTTCATGGTTTACACTTCAGTTCAAGTAAATTTATAAAGTAACTGAATGTAATTGAACAACATTAAAATCCAACATGGTATCAAAGCAATGTTCTTGAAAGAAGACTATTGCACATGCATTGACCTTGTACAACAACTCATTGTACCTTTCTTGCAATTGATTGTTTTGTTGCAACTGCAACTCCAACTAAAATTTTTGCACTCTTGCAACAACCATGGTGAACTGTATTTGGGTGGAAGATAGGCTTGATGGAACAACCAACTTCATTTCTTGGAAATCTAGATTGCTCATCACTCTAGAAGAGAGTGAACTAATGAAGTGCGTTGAAGAAATTGTACTAGAAAAATCACAATGGAGGAAGAATGATGCAAAAGCCAAAAAAATCATCATCTATTCTATGAGAGATCATTTAATCTCTCACATATCCAACATGAAGACAACTAAGTAGATGTATAACACCTTGAAGAAGTTGTTTGAGAGTAACAACACCAACAGAGCATTTGTCTTGAGACACCAACTTCAAAATCTCAAGATGACGAAGTTTGATACAGTTTCCACCTTCTTCATGAAGATTTCAGAGACTAGAGGTCAATTGGGTGATATTGGTGAAATCATCTCTGATAGAGAACTTGTCATGATTACCCTTAATGGTCTTCTAAGCCATTGGGAGCCATTCATTCAAAGTATCAGTGGGCGATCCAAATTTCCCAAGTTTGATCGTTTATGGGCAGACTGTACTCAAGAGGAGACCAGACTTGCAGCTAGAGGCATGCAATGTTCCCATCATGATGAAAATCAAGCCCTTACCACTCGTGCAAGGAAAAGCAAAGGAAAAAGAAGAGGTTTTGGCAAAAACTTTAAAGGAAGGAAGTCAACACCAACTTTTGAGAACAAAAAGAAGAACATGTCAAAGGTTCAGTGCTTTAGATGTGACAAGTATGGCCACTATGCAAAAAATTGTCCTACATGGAAGAAAGGAAAACAACATGCTTCCACTGCTAATGTTGATTTAGAACTACCTTAGAGGAAGTCAAGGAATGAAAACATGAACGATGAAGATTTCTTCTTCATTTCATCCCTCTCAAGTATGGTTCCTACTAGTAATGATGTTTGGTTGATTGACAGTGGTGCTTCCAGACATATGACTGGATATAGAGAGAACCTTACAGATCTAGTAGAGAAAGAATCTCGTTTGCATGTTGTACTTGGTGATGATGCAAGATATACTGTGAAGGGAGTTGGATCCACCTCCTTACAATTGGATTCTAGCACCCCACTCCATTTGAGCGATGTATTATTTGTACCTGGGATGAGACGAAACCTTGTCTCTATTTCATCCTTAGAGAACAAAGGCTACAAGGTTTCTTTTTCTGATAGAAAAGTTCTTGCATGGAACAAGAACTCTAGTATTAATTCTGCCTGGGTGATTGGTGTTCGAGAGGACAGATTGTATAGATTGATTGTTCAACCAGTTCATGCCCTAATACATGATTCTATTAGTTTGAGTGAACTATGGCATATGAGACTTGCTCATTTACATTATAGAGCTCTTCCCGCTCTGGGGAAGATGGTGTCAGGCCTTTCAAATATCCATGTTGAACACGATGGAATTTGCAGAGGTTGTGCTCTTGGAAAGAATGCCAAGAGTTCCTTTCCGAGTAGTGACAGTAGATCCAAGGGGATCTTAGACTTGGTTCATATAGATTTATGTGGACCCATGACAATTGCTTCCTTAAGTGGATACCTATACTATGTGATCTTCATTGATGACCAATCTCGGAAGACTTGGATTTACAGGATCTAGAGGAGGTAGCCTTCATGAGATCTAGAGGATCTCACATGGATATTGATAGTGATAAAGAATAAGAGATGGTCCATTCTCCCCCTCACCCTCCAATAGTTCAGAGGGAGACAGTTGAGCCTATTGATCCCATTCATCCTGTACCTCTAGTTGATGTTTCGAGAGATATGGTAGTAGGTCAGAAGAGACCTACATGGGATCGTCAAACTTTGTAGGAGGCAGAAGGACATGTAGCTCCTCATGGTACCTTCCAAGAGAGAAAGAGACCTTAGAGATATTCGTGCTATACCACAACTATGAGCCACATCATTGACTCTGAGCCTTCATGTTATGAGGAGGCATCTAGTCAACCAGTATGGAGAGATGCCATGAGGGAGGAGTATCAATCCATCATGAAGAATGATGTGTGGGATATTATTTTGAGACCTGAAAGGAAGTCTGTAGTGACTTCCAAATGGATCTATAAGATCAAACATACAACCGACAAAAGCATCGAGAAGCACAAAGCAAGATTTGTTGCTAGAGGATTCTCTCAGGTGGAGGGAATAGATTATGAGGAGACATTTGCTCCTTTTGCTTGATACACTTCTATCCAGACGATTATTTCCCTCATAGCATCCATGGGTGTTACACATTATTTTCATCATCCCTATGACTGTTAATGATGTAAACCTATCTGTTTCCTGTTAATGTTTTATGCTGATATTATAGTTCTTTGCATTTCATAAAGATAAGAGCATAACAACCACAAGATCACTAAGAAATACACATCCACAAGTACACAACATTTATCCTGGGAAACCCTCTAGGGGAAGAAAACC
>ML827476.1:46319-58292 GCA_009831015.1 Picea engelmannii | reverse complement strand
GAAATAAATGTACAGAGACTGTAAAAGTACAGAGTGAAAGACTCGCTAGAATGGTGGTAGCTTATCTCTGAGAAGAGATGTGACGGCTTCTCGCATTCGCAAGATGATTACAATGAGGCTCTGAAGGCCTTTTTACAATAAGCAAAAATGCCAAAAACCCTAGACATCCAAAAACCTAACCCTGGGAGATGAAGCGCCAAAAGTCATGTGGGCCCGGTTTGGGTAAGTTGGTGCATCAACTTCCCGGGGTCGTAACTTTTGCATACGATCTCCGTTTTAGGTGTATAAAAGCTTGTTGGAAAGATCTATCCGAGGAATACAACTTTTGGATGAGCAACATTGATCGACGATCCATGTTTCTCCCCGTTTTCTCAAAAAACATCGTTTAGGACCTCAAAATAGCCCCAGAAGTTAAAAACTGCTAAATATAGTAAATTACCAAAATTTCCAAAAACATGTTTTGGGCCAGATGGAGAAGGTGGGTGGCCATCGATATCCACCTGGATCAATCCTCCCTCCTTAGGAAGAAATGGTCTCCATTGCGTTGAGTTCCCGGGGGAGAGGGGAAAGCGATTGCTGAATCTGAATCTTGGTGAGTTGCTTGCCTTGTTGGAACCATTGCACTGATTGGTTTGTTGAAGGTCGTCACAAACCTGTGGCTGGAAGGGTTGGACCTTTTTAACCAGTCTGGATACATGAGATGATTATGTCCAGAAGGAATCTTTGTGATTTGATGCAACCTTATCGACCTGCTTCTGGTAGATAGAAGGTGCTTGGGCCGAGGCTGTAGTGGTTGCATTATCCTTTTGTTCCCCTTTTGAATAGATTGTGGAGAAGATGAATTTCATAGTATGAGATACTACCTTGTGGCACTATTTAGGTGGGGCAGTAGTTGGAACTACCTCTGGTATCCTGTAGAGATGACCCCCCAGAGTAATAATGACACTACGGGGTCGAGACTCATAGATAGCATGGCATTTCCACATATATGGTTGGCCCAAGAGAACATCACAGACATCCAATGGGGAAACATAACATAATACCTCATCCTTGAAGGGTTGGATGCCGTATGACAATCGACACTGCTGGCTAACATGAAGATATCATCCTTGGCGAAGCCACCCAATGCTGTATGGTTACAGGTGTGGTGTTGTCGACAATCCCAACTATTTGATGACCTCTGCTGAGATGAGGTTCTTATGGCTTCCGCTATCAACAATAAAATTCAGTGGGGTCCCCTTCACCCACATTTGTGAATGAAAAAGGTGCTCCCCGTCTTCTGGATCTGTTGGTTCTTCTAGTTGAATTGCTGCAGTCGTGATAATAGCAGTGGGGTCTGCGTCGATGATCTGTCTTTTACCAGTATTTTCAGAATCAGATTCTGAATCAGAGTTTGGCTCCTTGTCTTTGATCTCGGCCACCAATGACTGTTTTGAGCAACATTCATCGGTGTTGTGCCAGGGGCTTTTGTGGAAGTCACACCATTTTTCGGTGTCCTTCTTTGTCTTCCTGTGACCCTTCTTTTCCTATGGCTTGGACTGGTTTTTAGGAGACTGTTTGTTAGAGCTATCTTTGTCATACTTTGGTTGTTGTGGATTTGCAGACCCGAACTCCTGTTTGTTCTGGTGCTTAAATTTCTACTCGATTTTAACAACATATCGATAGGTAGCACCGAGTGATGAGATGTCCAGAAAATCCATTTCAGTTTGGATGTATTTGTGTAGAGCCCCATGGTATTTTAGAACCAAATGTCGTTGAGAGTCTTTGATACCCAGCTTGGTGCGCAAGGTATGGAAGCTATTGGTGAACTCCAGAACTGATTGGCCCCTGTCTTGCCGTAGTGTGGTCCATCTCATGTACTGGTCCTCATAGTTTCCAATAGGGTAATACCGTTCCTTTGCTGCATCCACAAAAAAATCCCAAGTGGGATCGGCGCCATATATTCCAGACTCATCTATGGAACTCTACTCCCAGTAAGTTTCCCACCAATGTTTTATATGGGGGGAAGCCTTAAGGAGTGCGAAGGTGATCTTTTCCTTGTCAGAAAAATTATGAAGAGAGAAATAACCTTCTAGCAGATTTAACCATTTATCTAGGGCATCTGCATCTATTTGACCGTCAAATATGGGAATATCAAAATTAATCTGTACCTTGAAAGGCGTGGTGCCTCCAAAGTGGCCTCTTGATGAAGATGCACTTGATGCTATTGGCAGGCGTTGAAAGATGTGGGAAAAATTCTCCATCATTTCATCCCTCTGTAGCGTGAGAGCTTGCTCAAGCAACAGACTGATAGGATCGTCTGCTCCGTCGTTTTTATTTTCTTCTACCAATGAGGGTTTCTTGGGTGTGCGAGAGCGATTTTCCTCAAAAGAGACAAGCTCGAGACCCAATTTTCTATACTCAGACCTCGTCGAGGACATGCACTGAAAAATGATCAAGAGCAGCCTACTCTGATACCACTGATCCAGATTATTTTCGGCACGAAATGAGATAGGAGATATAATAAAGAAATGCATAGAGATATCACAGATATTCAATAATATAACATAAATGTATTGGACATGCAACCATATACATAGATATATAGTAATACACGATTTCTATTAATGAAATAAATGTACAGAGACTGTAAAAGTACAGAGTGAAAGACTCGCTAGAATGGTGGTAGCTTATCTCTGAGAAGAGATGTGATGGCTACTCGCATTTGCAAGATGATTACAATGAGGCTCTGAAGGCCTTTTTACAATAATCCAGAATGCCAAAAACCCTAGACATCCAAAATCCTAACCCTAGGAGATGAAGCGCCAAAAGTCATGTGGGCCCCATTTGGGTAAGTTGGTGCATCAACTTCCTGGGGTCGTAACTTTTGCATACGATCTCTGTTTTAGGTGTATAAAATCTCGTTGGAAAGATCTATTCGAGGACTACAATTTTTGGATGAGAAACATGATCAACGATCCATGTTGCTCCCCGTTTTCTCAAAAAACATCGTTTAGGACCTCAAAATGGCCCCGAAAGTTAAAAACTGCTAAAAATAGTAAATTACCAAAATTGCCAGAAACATGTTTTGGGCCAGTTGGAGAATGTGGGTGGCCACCAATATCCACCTTGATCAACTGATGTCTTCAAGTCTTCTACACAATTTTCCAAAGGTGCAAGTCTACATCATGTGAATAAAGGAGTTGAGGTCGAACACAATGAGACTTTGTTTGATTACCGATCATTGAGGTATACCGTTAAAAAACATGAGACAACCTACCGATAATGAAAGTAGGTATCAAGGCATCGAGTACATTATTACAAGTGTGAATAAAGGAGTCGAGGTCAAACACTTGAAGAATCCATCGATCAAGAGACATTGATGTATTCCCATCTGTCGACGGTGAGAGAACCTACCACTAATAACTGCAAGCCTCAAGGTACTCATAGGACTCTAGGTATCATTGCCAGAATAGATGAGATGAATTCGATGGAAGGAGATTCGTTGAAAGGAGAGAATTAAGGCATCTCTCATCATTCATGATGAGGTACAAAGTAGGAGCTTCATGATTTGGAGGAAATCAGATGAAGAACATGTACACGAACCAACGACCCTGTGCATCTTTCACGTGTGCCAAGTGCAAATGGGACATGAAAAAGACCCTCTGAATAGAAGACAATGAGGAAAAATTATGGAAAAGGTGAGGAAACACCAATAAGGCTAATGGAATCCAAGAAACTGCACAAATCCCAATGTGTGAATAGATGTATTTCCATTGAACATAAGGGAAACCACCCAGTCAGCGACCAATGATGAAATGTTGACTACTAGGTTCAAGGTTACCTACCAATGATGAAAGTAGGACCAGTGTGCATAATAAGACTACAACATCATGTGATTCTGAGACAAATTGAGGGTATGGCCGACATGCAAAGTCAAGTGTTCTGAGGAATGGCCGACACAGGTTGATAGACATCCTTTGAACAAGAGCATGAGACATATGGAAGACTCCGACAACATAGACTCAATGATGAAACCATGAGATGCAGGAGACATCAATCAAACTCTCCATAGGGACTGAAAGAGTAACCAATCGGTGGAGAAAACTCTCCGTAATGATATCAACTTCCTAAGGCCATGCTAAACCCAAAATTATGATGACAAGTGGACTCAATAACTTTGTGCTCTATTCAAAGGTGACACGACTGTTGCCAATATAAGATAATACTCCCTTCCCGCTCGTATTTTTTTGTTTTTTCATAGTCAAATGAATGCTATGATACATAAGAGGAAACAAGTGTTGCAAGTAAGAAAAACTAGTTCCAGTAGTGGAACATACCTATGCTCAATGCAAGAAGGTTCATGTGGGAGATGGACACTTAGGGGAATGTTCCCTCCTGGGTATAGGGTGTCAAATTGCGAAGGATATAAATGAGGCTCTGCTTGGTTGAGGATGCAAAACTACTAAGGCAATCGATTTATAACGCAAAGCAAGAACTGACTCTAGGCTCAATACTGCAAGAACATGCATGAGATGAAATCACAACTTAACGCCCAAAAATGTCCTTTTTCATAATCATAGTCTACTTGGTGTGAAAAAGGGATAAACTTGTACAAAATAGACGTCCTTTCAAATCTAATTTACGAGTGTGAAGGAGACACGTTCACTTGGCAATCTTTTCGCTTTTTGAAAACGATTTGGAAAAGAGATTAAATCAAGCTCGCTTGGGAGTCCCCTAGGTATAGGTCATCATATTTATGAGTGAGAAATGAGGCTCAATATAAAGGCATGTATTATCTATAAGGGACTCCCGGTCCTACGGAAAAATCTCTGCATGGGCACCAAATGGAGCAGAGGATCTAACTAGGGTACCCATGTGTGGTAAGTCTCTACCATTTGATAACGACACGTCTTGTAGTAGATGGAGGGTTCTATGTCGCAAAAAATGGGTTTGTACCTAAGGCATATGAGTGACAGTTATAAGACAATGCAAATGTGCATGATGGAATGGATACCTATCCTATATGCTGGGTAGCGGAAATACCTACTCGTAGTTACAGATGGTCAACATAATGCTAAAACCTGCAAGAATCCCCAACAAAACCTACAAAAACCAACTCAATCCACTGTTGTATTAGTCCATTAGGATAAAACATGATCCGAAACTATAGAAAGTGGGTAAAAACTGTTATAAATAGTAACAAAAACCAAAATTTACTACGTCATTTTTACTTTTTACCCAAATAGTGAAAATTGGACCAAATTACCTCCAATAGTCAACTGGTGATTGCGGGAGTGTCGAGTGACAGAATCAAAGACCTTTAGGGCCAGGTAATTCTTCTTCCCCTCCTCTTCCTTTCTAGTGCATTACATTTTTTTATTTAGGTTTTAAAATTTAAGTTAATTGAGGCACAAATTAGGAATTTTGGTGTACGTAGGCTACCACTCACCGGGTCGCGACTGTGTAAAATACAGGCTGCGTGTACTCAATCCTATACATGACTGTGAATGATGCATCCCATGTACAAGTCCGTAAACAAGGTTTTTTATGGTTGCTAACTCAAAAATTGATGTTTTTATGGCAGGATGGTGCTAGAATGGAGGGAAAGGGAACATGAGGAGGTAGATGCTATTGTGGAAAGAGATCTGGGGACCCAAATGGCCTTGAAAATATGTGGGTTGTACAAATTTTGGGCACTCAAAGGGATGAGGGCCCATGTGAGGTTGCTACAGTTGCTCGTAGATTAATGGGATTGAGATAGTGAGAGATTCAACCTCGATCGACAACCATTGAGGATTGAATTCGAGGATATATATTTCTTGATTGGGTTATCACGTCGGGGTGAGGTGGTGAACCTCAATTCCTGGGGAACTGGGAGCAGTATGAAGATAGAGGAGTGCATAGACACTCACTATATAGCAGGGACTGAGAAGGTCGGGAGTCAACTCCCCATCCGAGCGATAAACAATATCAGCCTCAAGATTGTTGTCCTCATTTTGACCAGGATCATAGGGTCGAATTTGTTGCACCAGGGATCGAGGCTACTCATGTTCTATTCTGTAGAGTGTTTGAGACCCATAGCGTACAGTTTGTGCACCTCACTACTGCCTAATATGAAGAGCCTGTTGACAAAGTGCAAACAGGGTGACAAGAGGAACTTCGGTTTTGCCTCTATCTTGTGTAGAATTTTCTTCAAGTGGGTTCCAGGTTTGGGACCTAGAGTCGAGATCATTCCTAGAGGACCTTGCGATCCAACCATGGCACGGTGGATCGAGGTAATGAGACAATAGGGGGGAGGTAGGGTGCCCACACCCTACAACGATGATTTCTTTTACTAGTGGAGGTGACATGTCATTTCTCTGGATGAATAACCCTATGCAAGGATCAAATTCAGAGGGGAACCTGACATGCCACTACCACCAGGGACCGCCTACGGGGATATATGTATTGAAAGTTTTTAAATATTTCATTTTTTTGTATTTTTGCATAGTAAAACAAAAATATTTTTGGATGATGCTTAAGTACTAACTAGACACTTGTGTGATGCAGACGTAGGTCCATGATGGCCGGATGGGCTTCCAAGACATCGCTGGAGGCACCAGGGAGATGAAGCAGCGGGAGGAGAAGCATAGAGAATCCTTCAAAATGTGCAGGGCAACCTGTCTCGTTTGGCACATAGGATTTCGATGGTTCAGGTAGAGGACCTGCCGGAGACCATGCAATGGCAAGTGGTTGGTGTTCCCAGAGATTGGGTGCGACTCTTCTGGCGTCTCAAAAACAACGTAGTTTGTTATCATGAGACACATCCGGTGCCATAGGCGTAGATGTCATGGATTTTTTATTATCAGATGTATATGTGTATTGAGGGTGTTGGCCCCAATTTTGTTCTATAAACATCATATTTTTTGAAATATATATAAAACATGGTTCTTCGGCTTTACTTATATTACAACGTGTACATTGATGAGATGGTTTTCTTTGCTTTAGTTATGTGACAAATGCCAATCTAAAACGAAATTAGCATAAGCATCAGATACATAATTAGAACTCCTAGGTATGTGATGATAAGTAATAAAATCAAACTGTCGTTCTAAAATACGTACCTGTAGGAATCGTCGAAGTAAATTAGGATCGTGCATGTGGTAACTGCCGTTCAACTGACATACTACTAACTGGGAATCTAGGTGAACCTCTAAAGAGTGAATACCATGTGAAATAACATCGTGAAAAAATTCTATAACGATGCTATATTCAACCACATTATTCGTGGAGGGTCCTAGGCATACACCACCTGAAGACACCAGTAGACCCTCGGGTGAGTAAAACACCCAAGTGGCAGAAGCCAAGTTCCATGTATGATGACTGGCTCCATCTGCAAATCCTAAGTAGACTGGAGACTCCATTGACATCTTCTAACCAAGGGAAAACTCGATAAGCAAGCTGAAGACAAAAAGTAAAGGGAAAATATATATACACTAAATTACATTAGTTTACAAAGAGTTACGCCCAAGATTTGGGGCTCAAGCGTAACATGTTTTCAAGTAGAGCCCATTCTTGGGCTCGACCAACATGTTCCCTTCATAATATTCTAACTCATAGGCTCCTTTTTCTAAGACAGGTCGCACGATATAGGGACCGTGCCACATGGGTTTGAACTTGCTTGCCCTCAACGATTCTTTGGATTGATCATATAAAAGAATCAAGTCACCCTCAACATAAAACCGAGGACAGAAAGACTTATCGTATTGGATCTTGACACATATTTTGTTCGCCTCGATAGCCGTAGAGGCGTCTCGACACTACTCGTCAAGACTCTCTAGGTGTACGAGGCGTCGATCGAGATCAAAGTGTCAGGGAGGAGTGTGACTGCCACTCTAAGAGAACGAATTTCACATTCATTAGGTAATATCGAATCCAAACCGTTTACTAACTGGAAAGGAGAAAAGCCGATGGCAGTCTTGACCAAGGTTCAGTATGCCCAGAGTGTAGGATATAACATAATGTGCCAGTCATATTTACTCTAGCTAACAATTTTATGCAAAATGGTCTTGAGAGACTTATTGACGGCCTCTACCTGTCCATTTTCCTAGGGGTAGTAAGGGGAAGAATGATCATTCTTAAACCCCATCTTAGATGCTATCTCTTCCATCATTTCGTTCTGAAAGTGACTACCATGATCAATGACAATCTCACTCGGGATACCAAACTTGACGATAATTTGATTGAATACGAAGAAGGAGACAATCTTCCCGTCAGATTTAAATGTAGGAATGGCCTCATACCACTTAGTAAATTAGTCTACAACCATGATAATGTTCTGATTCCCTCCAACCGAAGTTGGGTTGCAATCCATGAACTCCACCCCCCACTTGGTGAAGGGACCGACGGTAATGACTGGGTGAATAGGGGTTGGATGCGGGCGCATTTTCCGAGTGAACACCTGGCAGGGGTGACACTTCTTAACCACTTCAATGCAATATTTAAAGATAGATGGCCAAAAATAATCGGCTCGCAAAATTTTCTAGGTTGTCGCAAGCCCGGATAGATGACCACCACAAGCCCCACTGTGGCAATTGTTTATAATTGACTCACTTCTTCATGAGTTAAACAACGACGCAAGATATTATCTATTCCTCGACGATACAAAGTGTCACCGAAGATAATGTAATTCTTGGCTTGATAACATACACGTCGTTGGTCATCTCGTGAGAGATGCTGAGGGAACTTAAAAGTTTGAAGATAGAGAACAATGTCTCCATACCAGGGGCCAGAAAAGGAGACAAGGAAAATGTGTTCGTCCATAAATTAATCAACATGGATAACATCCTCATCTAATCATGGGAAATTAGATATTAACTCCGCAAATACTAGTGATTTATTGGATTTCGCAGAAGCGAAATCGAGATCAAACTCTTGTAAAATGACAATCCATTTATTGTATTTTCCCCCTATAATACACCTGGTAAGGATGTATTGAAATGGATTGACATCGAAAACTATAGTAGTCTTGCAAAGAAATATATAATTGTGTAAATGTTGGACTGTGTGAATGACAACCAAATCTATCTTTTCGACGTGAGAATAATTGAGCTCAGGACCGACTAAGTTTTGACTAAGATAGTAGATGACATGCTCGCGGAGCTCATCATCCTCTTGAACCAAAACCATACCAAACGTCTATTCGAACATGGTGACATACAACAATTAATCCCTACTGTAGTCAGGAGACTTCAACAGAGGTGTCGATACCAAGTCTTTCTTCAAAGCATCGAAGGACTCCTGGGCTCGCTCATCCTAGATAAAAGGGGTGTCCTTCTTCAAAAGATGCATGAAACCCCTAGTAATATTGACATAGTTTACTATAAACCGACGTAAAAATTTAGCTTTCCTCTGTAAACTTTGAAGTTGTCGAATAGTGCATGGGGGAGGCAATCAAATTATTTCCTCAACCTTTAACGAATCTACCATGATCCTGGTTTCCGAGACTAAAAATCCCAAAAGACGTCCAGACCTAACGCAAAAGATGCATTTATGAGGGTTTAACCGGATTCTATAATGATGACATCTTTAAAAAAATAGCTAAGGTGCTTAGAGTGATCCACTCTCTTACAAGAGTGAGCAACACGATCTTGAAGATAAGCTTCAACTATATGCTTAATATCGTGGATTGCAAAGGTCATAGCACGTTGGAAGGTTGCTCCGACATTTTTAAGGCAGAAAGGCATATTCTGGTATGCGAATGTACCCTAAGGACAAATAAATGTCATCTTGTGTTGATCCTCGGGTTTAATTTGAATTTGGTTATACTGTGAAAATCCATCCATGAAAGAAAACACTTCTCTTCCTGCACACTCGTCGAGAATATGATCGATGAAAGGTGTCAGGAAGTTCTCTTTAGGACAGGATTTGTTCAGGTCACAAAATTCCATGCATACACGGATGCTTCCTTCTTATTCACAGGAACGGGATTGGATACCCATTCATTCAAGGGAACCGAGTAGATAAATCCAACATTAAGTAGTTTCTCTACCTCTGCCTTAATAGCAGGGGCCTTCCGGGGATTGATAATTCTAAGACGTTTTCAAATAGGCTTAGCATTTGGATAAGTTCTAATCTCATGCTCAACAATACGAGGGTCGATTCCTGACATATCTTCATATGACCAAGCAAATACATCTCAGAATTCCTTGAAGAGTTCAGTGTAGATCAAGATTTCTTCCGGCGAACAATCTGCACCGATGTGTACATTTTCAATCTTACCAGGGGTACGAGAGATATCAATCGTGAAGGTAGGAGAGATACTCACCATATTTCCTTCGGCATAAATTTTGTGCGTATCAAATGGAACTACGGCGTGACCGACTATCTTGCTCAAAGTAGATCGAAAGTCATCTTGTTTGATTCTAGAAAGCTCTAGGAGAAAATAAGAGCGATGATGCATATCATCCCAAGGTTTGTCAGAACCATTCATGGCTTTGATGAGGGATTCATCCGAGAGTAAAGTCTCATCAAGGCAGTCATGTGAGAAATAAAATGAAGTGGCCCACATGGGCTTAATAACATGATCCTCCTCATTCGTTGGTGAGGTAATAGGATCAGGATCAACATAAAAGACTAGAGTCAAAAAACACTTGATGCACTATCTCTATTGCCGATAGAGGCATGGCCATTCCAGCATGTGACTGACCTTCACAAAATGAAGTTGAGGAAGGTAGGGTCCACGGATCATTAAAATAGGAAGTGTGGAAAGGAATGGACCTCTTTGACGAAACGAGCCTATTGGACATGGAGTAAACATGGTGAACCGGTGCCATGAAGTCAAAGGTACCCATAAGGGATGAATACATTCCAACACTGATATTCTCAGTTTCCGGCTGAGAATAGTTGACCATAGGGATTGATGATCCAATGGATGCATTGGGGCTAGAATACACAAAGGACAACTGGTCGATCGTCACGATTTTCCCATTGTGAGGAAAACAAAAAGTGCAGAAGACATACGATACGATGAAAATCATAACATAAGTTCAATTGCATCCTAGTAAAAAGTTATAATCGAGGGGCACATCAACCACCTCGACATCCACTTTTACCTTCTTCGTGCCTAACTGGACCAGAAAGGAAGGAAGAATACCGTGAGGGTGGAAGGAACGACCGTCAAAATCAGTCAACATGGTTGAAGATTGAGAGAGAGTTGGAGAGCCAAGATCTTTCCAACAGATTAGGGACATCACACATGTAGCAATGCCTTCATCAACAACCGTACATTTGATGGTATAGTTGGAGTAACCCATGTGGATTTGGAATGCCACATGGTAAGGAAAGCAAGGCTTCACACATGTGACATTAAACTTGATAACCTTTGAGCCACTGGGGTCTAGAACTCCTAACGTAGATAGCAAGGCATTTCTATGTGAAGGACACATCTGGAGTACTTCCAGAGATGACATAACACAAGGGGTTTGACCCAGGTCCTCAACAATAGAGTAATTCTAGGCGGCTCTAGGATTTGGATTGTGGGTAGAGTGCTTGAGTAATCCTTTATGAATACGAGGTGATGGCTCTGGTTTTTTGATCTACAAAGGCATCTCTGGAGGAGGAGGATATTCTAGACCAGGTACAGTCTGTGAGGAAATGTAATCGCGAGACCGGGTGGCTACATTAACCTGAGAGTTGACCATATTGATGCACAAATGATCACCATCTTGTAGCGGTGGGTTTTGACTCCCACCGACCGCATTTCCATCATTTGAGGAGCTTGAGGCCAAGCATTGGTTATGTGGGAAAGGATTCGTCAGCATGACGGGTGATAGAGATAATAGCCTCACAACTTCTGCAAGTTTGGGGCATAAATGAGTAAGGTGATCGTCTGTACAAAGCTTACAGGGAAATTTCACCTTACACCTTTCTCTCTTGTGCTCACCAACATTATTATTCATCTTCTCATTATTACCATTGTCCTTGGGTTTATTATTATTCTTCCCACCCTTA
>ML827476.1:10753-29892 GCA_009831015.1 Picea engelmannii | reverse complement strand
TCTATGCTATGGTTATCTAGTGAATTAAAAGGAAACCTAATAATAGCTTAAACCTTAATAGAGGAGGTGTAGGATTTGTCACAACCATTTGTTGTTGTAGTGGGAATGGATTTGTTAGAATAGTGAGTTGTTTTGGAGCTCCTTGATGAGATAAAAAGTTATCAATATCATCCATTTAGGGGAACTAGTGAGTGAGATGGTATCCACTGCAAATATTGCAAGGAAAAATCAAAATTTTCTTCTCCTTCATACCTCCCGCATTAGCATTTTGATTTTGAGCAGGCCCTTGCCCACAATTAGAACTCTTTTTCTTATTTTCTTTTTTCCTCCAGGTTGTTGAGAATTCTTCAGTTGTGTGGATTGCATTGAATGAACCTCAGAGGTTTGAGTGAGGACTGTGGCACTTGGGTATGTTAGAGAAATTATGGGTGGATTCAGAGATATATACATCTAACTCATTTGTCCACCCAAATGGCCAATAGATGCATGGAATATAGAACCAACCACATTATCGATCTGTGGCCTTGGATTGGGTTTGAAAATATCTATTGATGACCTTGGAGCATGTGGAATAATGTCATGCAGTGTGCTAGACTGAGAATAGAGAAATTAAAAATGATATGCATGAAGAATTACTTACTCCTCGGTAACTACCCTTGACATAGTGACATCCTTATCAATTGATAGTAATAAATACTTAACAACCAATCTACTAACAATTTATCTAGAATTTTAGCTTGGATGATCCTTTGCCACCATCTCCATTCATGAATATGATATGAGATATGTGTGGCAGATTTTCATGCAATGACGTAAAAATATTTGTTTTGGTCTCATATCATATGGTAAGTTGGAAATACATCATGAATTCCATGAACAAGGATGAAAAGTCACTAAATGAAGCATCGTGTAACTCAATGTACCACTTAGTGTCACTTCCTATCAAGGTCCACTGGAAAAGTATCAAACTTATGCTATCGTCCACCAATGAGTTCAAAGAACACCAAAGATGATAAATCATGGCATGTGTGTTAATATCTTCCTTGATTTCATCATCAAACTTTGGAATATCATATGGTAACTTGGTGGAATTGTCGACCGCTAAGGGTGGTGTTTTATGGGTTCATTCGTCAACCTACATAAATTAGGTAGATTCAAAGTTGCTAAGAAAGGAAAATTCGTGTTGGAAAATGGAATCTAGTAGAAATAAGATGTACCTTGTGGTCCCCCCACATTACTACCCCAAGTGCTTGTAAAAACACTAGTGGTAGGACCAAACCCAAGATTAACACTCCAATTAACTGGAAAACTGACAATAAGTATTGTCGAGCCATCTATAAGAATACCATAAATAGGTGGAAACCCACTTTTGATGGTAAAACCAAGGCTCTTCCCCCCATCGAAAAAAAATCCCAATGTGGGCAATTTTTTGGACACAACATGAATATTAAAGTCAAGTAGACTAGGGAATAAAGTGGCATGACCAAAGGCATTCCACAAATAGAATAACCAGATGTCGAAGTCATAGATGAAATGGGAGAAGTTATCCCACTTGCTGATGGTAAAGAGGTGGCCATTGTGACTCCTCCTATCATATTGGAATATGTGGTAATAGGCCCCCCCATACTGGATGAACCACTAATGTTTGACATTGTATAAGGATTGCTAAAAAATGAAAAAGAATCACCCAATGGTCTACTCACCTGAATAAGTAAAGGGTCAAAAGGACCAATCAAAGGAGGGTTAAAGTTTGATAGAGGAATTTCTTCAATGAATTCAATATCCACTTGTTCAGAATCATATGAATCCGATGCATGAGATTCAAAGGCTACTTTGTTAGTTTCTTCTGATGTGGACAATAGCTGCCACTTTGTGGCAAGAAATTCCTCTATTTCAAGAGGAATTTCTCATTGTCGATGAGACCGACGAAGAGGTTGGTTATCGACGGTGAAAAATATATTTTATCCAAAAAGAAAATCAATAGCATATGGTCAACTAGAGACAAATAACCATAGAGAACAGCCTAGAAAATATAAATCTTCAATAGGAAAACAAATTGTTGGTCAAAGGGGCCTTCTAAAAATAGAAAATAGTGGGATATGTCAAGTCCCCAAGACTTGGATAGTGAAGGTTTGAGAGGTAGTTATAGTAATATTGTTGCAACAATCACCCAAGTTCTAAATACCCTTGTGAAGATGGTCACCCTCCAAGGGATATGAAACTAAGATTATATTCATGCATCGGGTACCGAAAGCACTTCCCACTTCTAGTCACCCCTACGATGCCCTAGGAAAAGTCACTATGGCTACTACTTTACAATCAATTATTGGGTAGAATATTCATGGGTCAAGACTACACGTGTGGGAAAGGAATATGAACCCAAAATTTCAAAGAGAAGTGGTGTCACCCTAAGGACTTTCCACTTAACTCCAAGACTCGCATACATGCAATAATCCCATTAAACAAGTGAAATATCTACTCCACTTTCCTAGCTTGACCTCGTGCTTGACACCTATGTTAGAGGTTCTTTCCTAGCAAGTGCCCCTTGATATTAATGAATTTTACACTCACTAGTAAATTCCTAGTTTGGTTTTATGAACTTGGAGAGTGTACTCTCTAATCCTACACCAAGGCCCTGAGACTTAAGATAATGAATTTTTTCTGAAAATAAAAATGTCTAATTCTTTTTAAATTAAGTTATTTTTTTTTAATGGTTGTCGATTAATCAAAAGGTATGGAGTGAACTTAATGATAATTGTGACTCTTTCCAATCCAAAGAAAATTAAAACATGAAAATGCAATAGATGCACTCTCTTTTCTATTCAATGAAAACTATCTTAGGAAAAGAACAAGAGATTTTGTTTTACAATATAAAGACAAACTTGTTATAGCAAGATTTGCCTCACCCTATGCAATCTTGCACGGAAGGCCTTTTTCCATTTCCCCATGCAGACTTTTAATCCCTTTTTGCAAATCCCAGAGCTAAAAATACATTTTTTCCACATATACGCACCTTGCCTACTATAAATCATGCGTATACATAGGTTTCACCACCACAGCCCATGTACATTGGGAAATGTGCCCAAAAATGAAAAATGGTATCGGGTTTCCATGTCACGACAAGAGATCAATGATCCTTGGCCTTCCATATACTGGAAACGTTTCGACTTGGCCCTTCAGTTCCATTTGAAGGCTATAAATGGGCCAATTATGAGCTATGGAAAAGAGGAGAAAGAATTCAACTTTGAGAGAAAAGTTACTCTAGAGGAATTATTCACTTCACATTGAGTCTGCATCCCTTTATCCTTTAAGTCTGAACACAGTGTTCAGCCCCCAAGATCTTCCCTTATTGAGTGAGAACTCCATTGTCTCTCTTACATGAGCCTGCCTTTGGTGGAGGATTGAAGTGTGGAGGCCCAACTGGAAGGAACTTAGTTTCTCGGTTCTGAACCGTGTCAACACGGAAGTATGTAACTTATTCAATTTTGTAGATCATATATTAATAGAGATACTCTTTTCTCGTCCAATTGATATCTTGAAAATATTAGAATTATTATTCCACGGGCGTATTTTTTATGAATGTTAATGGATTATGCTATTGAATGTGCTAACATCATATATTATCACCATATGCTTGCTTTGCTTGGTTGTTGAGGACTAGTTGCAGGTATATTGTTTTGGGTCAAGTTCTCAAGAGTGGAATTCATCAAACGTTTGGATGAGGTAGGCCTTTTATCTTGTCTTGCTAGCATATTTGTTTATATAGCATACTTGAGAATAGAGTTGATTTCTGCTTTCATTTTCGTCTATTGTGGTTTTCCCCTAGCCATAGAGAGATTTTCCTCATAACAAAATTGGCAACCATATTGGGGATTGAATCCTCTTTTTCGAGGTTTGGAGTGTTTTTCTCCTTAGATTTCTCTCATTCATATTGTGTTTCTTATTGTATCATTGCTTGACAGCCTCTGTTCACTCTGGATCTTAGTCTTTCATCATTCTCCTTAGTCTAGTTGTGTTTTTGACACATATACGCGGGTTTTTGCTTGACAGTCGTGTATATATGTGTGTTGTCCTTCTGCAAGTTGTGTACATATGCACTTTTACCTTGAAAAGTTATGTACATCAAACTTTGTTGCTTGTTTGTTGAGTTTGGTGGTTGTTGGGTAGGTTTTGATGATTGTTTGGTCTTCTTGGGTCTCTGTAGTGAATGTTAAGTGTTTGTGGGATGACAGGAAACTTGTCTTTGGTTGAATTTTTGGGCGGTACCTTTCTCATCATCTTTTCATTTTGATTGTCCTTGTACATTGGGTTGGGTGTTTTTCTCCTTGGTATCCTACTTGAGTTGTCTCTTTCTATACACAGTAGAGTCTATATATCAAGTTGTTGTCCAATCCATGCATTTTCATTTTTCTCATATTGAAAATAAAATAATATTAGGCATTTTAAATTGATCGGATTTTTGATCTTTTGAGTCTTTGTCATTTATCTTAGTGCATGTAAAGAAAGATTGTATTTTTATTCAGAATTACATAATTGAATTGAAATTTGCATTTTTAGGAAGCATATCATTCATTGGAAATTGAAGTTAGGACTTTGCATTGGTTCATATTCATTTACTTTACTTGTTCAGTCATAACATCACTAGTTTCATGACTGCACCTTTTGAGTAAGAACGACCATTAAAATTAACGCTATAATTTAAAATTGATTAGTAACGATTTTATTTTATAGGGTGCACAAACTAGTTTAGGATTTAGTGCCTTGGAATAGGATTTTGTGAGTAAAATTCTCCAAGGCTATTAAATCAACATATGTGTTTGACTAAGGGAGTGGAGAAATCCATTGTATAGTTGGTAATATCAAGAGGCTCCACTTACACCGGAGTTAATCACGAGGTTGCACAAAGTCGGTTGAAGGGATATCCCCCCGATACCTTCTTAGTGTTAGAGATATTTATGGGGATCTATTCATATCTGGGGATCTTGATAGTGCCCTTACCTCCGTGAGAGGTGGTGCTTTCAAGGTTTCAAAATTTACTACCCTACCCATATGGTGGACCTAACTTACAACTGCTCTCTTGTGCATCGATTATACATTGGTTGCTTAGTTTATTGACTTAGGTGCCACATAGGTTACTTGTAGGGGTTATTCTGTAGGTACCCTGGGTCAGATAAGGGTCAGACATCACACAACCTTTATGGAGGATTACCTCTCCAGGGGGATCTGACCGACTGGTTGTTAAGCATGTTATAACCTAGGTCTGCATCCCCTGCTTCTCCTCTTGTTTAACCCTGCCTTCGTCATTTTTCCTTTTTCTGGTTGGTTCAGTCTTTTCCCATTACTAAGTATCTTGGTCCTTATTCGTTTTTGAGTCGTTGTGCATGTTTCTCTCTGTTTCTCGAAGGATAAATATATGTTGGATTGGGTTTGAATTAATTGTCATCATATTTTCCCATTGATTAAGCTCACCATAAGTCCACCAAGTCTTTTTGCATACGCAAGAAACGCCCGTGGATAAATGCAGTCGCTCGAAACGATCATATTTGGGCCAGGGCTTCCGAAATAAATAGGGGAAAGTTTCAATGGTGGAGATATATCAAGTGAATTAGATCGAGGGTTGTCATCCATTCGGGGGTGTAGAATCGCATGGAGTTTAACATCAAGAGTCATCAGAAGTCGCAAAACCCTAAAGTATTTAACATGGCTTAAGATCGGGTTAATTAGTGATAAGAATTGGCTAATCACTTCGAAGATTTCCTTCGGGATATTTTCATACTCTACATCCATGAACTACCAAAGACCCAAAGAGAATCTAGGTCATTCATCTATCATGACATGCGGCGACGGATCATCTACTTCGACGATTTTCACTTCGGGAGTTTTTCAAGCACAAACATTCGAAAGTACCGAAGAGCCGAGGACCTGAAGTCTCGAATTAAATCTAGACCATATATCAGACGAGACACATGGAGATAGATCATTTACTTTGGTGATTCTCCTCCAAGAAGTTTGAAGCACTAATAGTTGAAACTTTTGAAGCCCGAAGTGTCGAAGTACGTGGCAACCAACAACGAGACACGTGGCACACTCATGAGGCAGGACATGTGGCATTCATCTCAGGTCATTTGGTTGTGTCATTATCCCATTCCCATGTGACATGTGTCACCTCTCTTTCCTAGACACCTCAATATCCGTGACATCATATGACATCAGGTCGCCAAGTCACTTCGGCGATTTTCCTCCGGGAGATGTTTCATGTTTCACTTTCATAAACTCTCAAAGTCTCAAAGCCCAGACTCTCGAAGTAAGCACAGACCGTTGATCTCAAATCAACCTGAACCATTGATCTTTGTCATAGGTAAAGGTCACCTAGATCTTGGATCATGATCAGATCGAGGGCTATAATTCATTGCGAGAACGCAAACTGCCCGGACGTTAATTTTCCAAGGTGGTCCCACAATTTAAACCATGTTTTTTTATTGAAGGGTATGTGGCATCTTGTGGTGGATTGCAGGCCCAAAGGTGATCTGGATCCAAACCCCCCTCAACATTTCCTGCAATCACGTGCTTGGATGACGTCAAACCACCACATCACTTCGACAATTTTCCTCTGGGGGGTTTCTAAGCCTAACATTTGAAACTCTTGAAGCCCAGATTTCTGAAGAGAATCTGGACCACTCATTGATCACGACACACGACAAAATATCTTTCACTTCACAGCATGGTCATTTTGGGAGTTTCCTAATCATAGAAATTCATAAACTCCCAAAGTCTCAAAGCCCGAACTCCCGAAGTAAGCGCAGACCATTGATCTCAATTCAACGAGGATCATCAATCCTTATAGGTGCCGAGTATCACCGCATCATCTCCACTCATCCTGTCTTCCTATTGGACGCCTGTCTCCACTCATCCCATCTTCCTGTTGGATGCCTGCCTCCACGACTTCCTGTTCACGACCAGTCATCACAGTGAAAGAAAGGGGAAGAGTCGAGTATAGTCAACTCAGACTGTGCTTATCTTGTGAAATCTATGACACAGACAGAGAGTCAGTCTCCATCATAGATCGACACAGGTTAGTTCCAGACGCACTTCAGCAAGCTCTTCTCACACAACCGGTTATCTCTAGTAGCCTCCAACAGCTCTCAAACATGCCATATCTCGACAACATAGCTTTGCTCTGTCACTCTGAGGCCCATTTTCGGCCATTCAGTTCCTTTAGCATGTATCAGTTATGTCTCAGAGACAGTAGTAGTGTTATTTTGATTAAGTCCAACGTTTTCCTAGATTAGATGCAAGAGTGGTCTTTTGTGTGAGATAAGAACCACTCTTGCTGATTAATTTTAGCATCTTAGTACAGTTAATAATCTGATTTACAGACAATTAGCTTAACTTAGGTCTCAGTCCCCTAAGGACGAGGACCCCTGCAACTTTTATTTAAATAGTTAATTTTTGGATATTGTAAAGGGGGATTTTTGAGAAAAGAATAGAAACACAACAAACTGGTTGGACTCATTTGATGCATGGATTAAAGCTTTCTACCTGGTGAACATATTCTTGATGACAATGATTCGTTCAACTTCTTATGTGTTTTTATTCTTATCTTGAATACAGTTTTTTATTTGCGCAGCGTGCTTTCATTTCCTTTCAGCTGTTGTGTGACTTATTCTTACTGATACACAACCTGTCAAATAGCTAATGCTTTAGTGAAAAATCATCTTTGCAACCTGTGGGAGTTACTATGTTTTGATACATGTTTGATGTCTTGAAATACTATTTTGAGTATTTAACTTCTTACAGTAGATTATTCATTGAGTAATTTGTTGTTCCTCTTTGTTTTCTATTATTTCATTGGTCTGTCTTTAGTGTGCCATCATCCAAGGAGGGCCCTCATCCATATCATTCTGCCAACCCAACCTTTCCTTTGTCTTGATAGAATAACCCTCTGACCAAAGTTAAAGAAACAATTATTCTAAACCGGTAGGTGGCCTATCTTTGACCTTTTAGCAGTCAAGTGCAAACCTTAGGGCCAACAAAGCCCACGAGGGCCCTTATAACTGATTTTGTTAGCTCCAATATTTATCAGGGAGTCTCAGGCCCCTCTTGGGTGAGGCATACCTACTTTGGGGATGGAGGCCCCTTTCAGCCACTTTATCCTATTTGTGTGCATATTGCCCATTTGATTATTTTTGGTGTGCTATTTGATTACTAGTTGGCCTTAGGATTTGTTTCTATATCTTGAGTCTTAAGTCATCATGGAGTTGGACCATCTTCCCCACCGGTCCCATTGCTTGTTACAGTTACCACCAGATTTTGAGTCTTTGCCTTATAAAAGGCATAGAGTTATTAGACATGGTACACACACCTCCACTTTTTAGACTTGTGATTCTACAAGGATGAGTACTGAACTGAGTCATCAAAATATTGGGAGCCCCTCGACTCCCACACCAAATATAGTTAAGGGAACCCCTTCGACTCTTGCAACCACAATGTTCGTAGTGTCGGAGGCACCTATCATCTCTACTACCCATCCTATAGTGAATTCTCAACCTATTTCCACGAACCCATTTGGTTCTCTTGGTCACTCACCGGGATATAATGTTCAGTCCATCCCTATGGCCTCTAGTCCTTTTTCCTATGGTATGCCAAATTTTACCTCGCAGTTTTCAAACTCCATCCCAGTTGCTGGCCCTAATGCTAGCATTGGACTTGGGGGCACATCTCCTCCTCATACTCCATTCTCATTTGGTGGCTCTCAAATCCCTCAAATGACTCCTACTATGGGAGGCATTCCTTCTTTTAACCCTAGGTCTATCCCTATTGCTTATGGGTAGACTAACCAACCTGGCGAACAAGCTTCTGCTCAATTTCTGTCCTATACCCTCACCTCCTCAGTGTCTATTCCGAACAACACGTTTGGCATGATGAATCCACCTTTATCCTCCAGATTCACACCCAGAGGAGGTCAGTTTCAGACCTTGGGAAACCCCCAACCCGAAGCCACTTCGGTTGGGGGAAATTTTTATAACCCCCATTAGAACATTCCTACTAGAATGATGCCCAACCAACCTCTTATGAATCAGATTGGAGGAGGGTCTTACAATCTCGGACAAGGCTGTGGTGTTTACCAGAACCTTGGATGGGCTGCAGTTCCCCAAACACAATCTTTCCAGGGAGCTTGGGTCTAGATGCCGCAACCTTGTCTCCCTTTTCTGGACATGCTCAATATGCTAGAATTTTCTAAGTTGATGAACGACCCTGTGTGTCATGATCCTACATGGCCCCCCGTCCCCACCAAGATTCCTTTGGATATTCCAAAATTTGAAGGTAAGAATGGAGAGGATCTCGGTGATCACGTTACCACCTTTTGTAAGGTAGCTAGAGAGGTAGTGGGGGGGCCCAAAAGGCCCATAGTGATAATAGTGAAGAATATTGTGATTGTACAAGCAATGATTGCTTGAGGAGTTTTATCCTTCCATAAGGATTAATATATGGTGTTACCCTACCTCAAGGGTTTTGGATATTTCTTGTGTTCATTGTTATGGTGAATGGTTTATGGTTTATTCTTGGTTATTTCTGAAGTATATTTGCAGATCTATCCAGGTTCTTAACACCTTTCATCTATGGTGCTCTTCAAATTCCCTTAATGATGATTCCATTCGATTAAGATTATTTCAACGCACCCTCATTGGGGTTGCGAAATGGTATATCGAGCTACCTAGGAGGGAATATGGGACCCTTAGTCAGATGGTGTTAGTCTTCCTTAACCACTTCCAATTGTCGATTCATTACAATGTTGGCTTAGAAATTATGTCGACTTTATGCCAAGACATAGCCACTCATATCTCAAATCACATCCAAGAGTGGTGTAGATGGAAGAGGTTGATCAAGACCTGCATTCCCCCGAATTTCCTATTATAATGGTTCCTTAAGTCCTTGCAGCATCCTATATTGAAGGATGTTGCTACATCTAGGGCTACATATGAGGAAGAAGAAATCTTCAAAGCCCAGTAGTTAGATCTTATATACGCTCAGTCTAGGATGTTATACCAGCACCACAGTTAAACTATGACCCTAGACAAAATCCCAGACCTCGTGTCGATGGAATTGTAGGCTCCGCCAATGTGAAATCCGTAGACTCGGTGACAAGCCATTTGAAAGAGTTGTCTCTAAACCAGTCTACAGGGGGGTTAGATTCATCTATGTCTTCCAATACCACTTAGTCGGCGGACGTACATTCCATGCAATAGTCGACCGAACCAAATGGTAACCAGCAACCAGGAGGGAATAAGAAGAAAAAATGTAATAATAATCGTAAGGGTGGGAAGAATAATAATAAACCCAAGGACAATGGTAATAATGAGAAGATGAATAATAATGTTGGTGAGCACAAGAGAGAAAGGTGTAAGGTGAAATTTCCCTGTAAGCTTTGTACAGACGATCACCTTACTCATTTATGCCCCAAACTTGCAGAAGTTGTGAGGCTATTATCTCTATCACCCGTCATGCTGACGAATCCTTTCCCACATAACCAATGCTTGGCCTCAAGCTCCTCAAATGATGGAAATGCGGTCGGTGGGAGTCAAAACCCACCGCTACAAGATGGTGATCATTTGTGCATCAATATGGTCAACTCTCAGGTTAATGTAGCCACCCGGTCTCGCGATTACATTTCCTCACAGACTGTACCTGGTCTAGAATATCCTCCTCCTCCAGAGATGCCTTTGTAGATCAAAAAACCAGAGCCATCACCTCGTATTCATAAAGGATTACTCAAGCACTCTACCCACAATCCAAATCCTAGAGCCGCCTAGAATTACTCTATTGTTGAGGACCTGGGTCAAACCCCTTGTGTTATGTCATCTCTGGAAGTACTCCAGATGTGTCCTTCACATAGAAATGCCTTGCTATCTACGTTAGGAGTTCTAGACCCCAGTGGCTCAAAGGTTATCAAGTTTAATGTCACATGTGTGAAGCCTTGCTTTCCTTACCATGTGGCATTCCAAATCCACATGGGTTACTCCAACTATACCATCAAATGTACGGTTGTTGATGAAGGCATTGCTACATGTGTGATGTCCCTAATCTGTTGGAAAGATCTTGGCTCTCCAACTCTCTCTCAATCTTCAACCATGTTGACTGATTTTGACGGTCGTTCCTTCCACCCTCACGGTATTCTTCCTTCCTTTCTGGTCCAGTTAGGCACGAAGAAGGTAAAAGTGGATGTCGAGGTGGTTGATGTGCCCCTCGATTATAACTTTTTACTAGGATGCAATTGAACTTATGTTATGATTTTCATCGTATCGTATGTCTTCTGCACTTTTTGTTTTCCTCACAATGGGAAAATCGTGACGATCGACCAGTTGTCCTTTGTGTATTCTAGCCCCAATGCATCCATTGGATCATCAATCCCTATGGTCAACTATTCTCAGCCGGAAACTGAGAATATCAGTGTTGGAATGTATTCATCCCTTATGGGTACCTTTGACTTCATGGCACCGGTTCACCATGTTTACTCCATGTCCAATAGGCTCGTTTCGTCAAAGAGGTCCATTCCTTTCCACACTTCCTATTTTAATGATCCGTGGACCCTACCTTCCTCAACTTCATTTTGTGAAGGTCAGTCACATGCTGGAATGGCCATGCCTCTATCGGCAATAGAGATAGTGCATCAAGTGTTTTTTGACTCTAGTCTTTTATGTTGATCCTGATCCTATTACCTCACCAACGAATGAGGAGGATCATGTTATTAAGCCCATGTGGGCCACTTCATTTTATTTCTCACATGACTGCCTTGATGAGACTTTACTCTCGGATGAATCCCTCATCAAAGCCATGAATGGTTCTGACAAACCTTGGGATGATATGCATCATCGCTCTTATTTTCTCCTAGAGCTTTCTAGAATCAAACAAGATGACTTTCGATCTACTTTGAGCAAGATAGTCGGTCACGCCGTAGTTCCATTTGATACGCACAAAATTTATGCCGAAGGAAATATGGTGAGTATCTCTCCTACCTTCACGATTGATATCTCTCGTACCCCTGGTAAGATTGAAAATGTACACATCGGTGCAGATTGTTCGCCGGAAGAAATCTTGATCTACACTGAACTCTTCAAGGAATTCTGAGATGTATTTGCTTGGTCATATGAAGATATGTCAGGAATCGACCCTCGTATTGTTGAGCATGAGATTAGAACTTATCCAAATGCTAAGCCTATTTGAAAACGTCTTAGAATTATCAATCCCCGGAAGGCCCCTGCTATTAAGGCAGAGGTAGAGAAACTACTTAATGTTGGATTTATCTACTCGGTTCCCTTGAATGAATGGGTATCCAATCCCGTTCCTGTGAATAAGAAGGAAGCATCCGTGTATGCATGGAATTTTGTGACCTGAACAAATCCTGTCCTAAAGAGAACTTCCTGACACCTTTCATCGATCATATTCTCGACGAGTGTGCAGGAAGAGAAGTGTTTTCTTTCATGGATGGATTTTCACAGTATAACCAAATTCAAATTAAACCCGAGGATCAACACAAGATGACATTTATTTGTCCTTAGGGTACATTCGCATACCAGAATATGCCTTTCTGCCTTAAAAATGTCGGAGCAACCTTCCAACGTGCTATGACCTTTGCAATCCACGATATTAAGCATATAGTTGAAGCTTATCTTCAAGATCGTGTTGCTCACTCTTGTAAGAGAGTGGATCACTCTAAGCACCTTAGCTATTTTTTTAAAGATGTCATCATTATAGAATCCGGTTAAACCCTCATAAATGCATCTTTTGCGTTAGGTCTGGACGTCTTTTGGGATTTTTAGTCTCGGAAACCAGGATCATGGTAGATTCGTTAAAGGTTGAGGAAATAATTTGATTGCCTCCCCCATGCACTATTCGACAACTTCAAAGTTTACAGAGGAAAGCTAAATTTTTACGTCGGTTTATAGTAAACTATGTCAATATTACTAGGGGTTTCATGCATCTTTTGAAGAAGGACACCCCTTTTATCTAGGATGAGCGAGCCCAGGAGTCCTTCGATGCTTTGAAGAAAGACTTGGTATCGACACCTCTGTTGAAGTCTCCTGACTACAGTAGGGATTAATTGTTGTATGTCACCATGTTCGAATAGACGTTTGGTATGGTTTTGGTTCAAGAGGATGATGAGCTCCGCGAGCATGTCATCTACTATCTTAGTCAAAACTTAGTCGGTCCTGAGCTCAATTATTCTCACGTCGAAAAGATAGATTTGGTTGTCATTCACACAGTCCAACATTTACACAATTATATATTTCTTTGCAAGACTACTATAGTTTTCGATGTCAATCCATTTCAATACATCCTTACCAGGTGTATTATAGGGGGAAAATACAATAAATGGATTGTCATTTTACAAGAGTTTGATCTCGATTTCGCTTCTGCGAAATCCAATAAATCACTAGTATTTGCGGAGTTAATATCTAATTTCCCATGATTAGATGAGGATGTTATCCATGTTGATTAATTTATGGACGAACACATTTTCCTTGTCTCCTTTTCTGGCCCCTGGTATGGAGACATTGTTCTCTATCTTCAAACTTTTAAGTTCCCTCAGCATCTCTCACGAGATGACCAACGACGTGTATGTTATCAAGCCAAGAATTACATTATCTTCGGTGACACTTTGTATCGTCGAGGAATAGATAATATCTTGCGTCGTTGTTTAACTCATGAAGAAGTGAGTCAATTATAAACAATTGCCACAGTGGGGCTTGTGGTGGTCATCTATCCGGGCTTGCGACAACCTAGAAAATTTTGCGAGCCGATTATTTTTGGCCATCTATCTTTAAATATTGCATTGAAGTGGTTAAGAAGTGTCACCCCTGCCAGGTGTTCACTCGGAAAATGCGCCCGCATCCAACCCCTATTCACCCAGTCATTACCGTCGGTCCCTTCACCAAGTGGGGGGTGGAGTTCATGGATTGCAACCCAACTTCGGTTGGAGGGAATCAGAACATTATCATGGTTGTAGACTAATTTACTAAGTGGTATGAGGCCATTCCTACATTTAAATCTGACGGGAAGATTGTCTCCTTCTTCGTATTCAATCAAATTATCGTCAAGTTTGGTATCCCGAGTGAGATTGTCATTGATCATGGTAGTCACTTTCAGAACGAAATGATGGAAGAGATAGCATCTAAGATGGGGTTTAAGAATGATCATTCTTCCCCTTACTACCCCTAGGAAAATGGACAGGTAGAGGCCGTCAATAAGTCTCTCAAGACCATTTTGCATAAAATTGTTAGCTAGAGTAAATATGACTGGCACATTATGTTATATCCTACACTCTGGGCATACTGAACCTTGGTCAAGACTGCCATCGGCTTTTCTCCTTTCCAGTTAGTAAACGGTTTGGATTCGATATTACCTAATGAATGTGAAATTCGTTCTCTTAGAGTGGCAGTCACACTCCTCCCTGACACTTTGATCTCGATCGACGCCTCGTACACCTAGAGAGTCTTGACGAGTAGTGTCGAGACGCCTCTACGGCTATCGAGGCGAACAAAATATGTGTCAAGATCCAATACGATAAGTCTTTCTGTCCTCGGTTTTATGTTGAGGGTGACTTGATTCTTTTATATGATCAATCCAAAGAATCGTTGAGGGCAAGCAAGTTCAAACCCATGTGGCACGGTCCCTATATCGTGCGACCTGTCTTAGAAAAAGGAGCCTATGAGTTAGAATATTATGAAGGGAACATGTTGGTCGAGCCCAAGAATGGGCTCTACTTGAAAACATGTTACGCTTGAGCCCCAAATCTTGGGCGTAACTCTTTGTAAACTAATGTAATTTAGTGTATATATATTTTCCCTTTACTTTTTGTCTTCAGCTTGCTTATCGAGTTTTCCCTTGGTTAGAAGATGTCAATGGAGTCTCCAGTCTACTTAGGATTTGCAGATGGAGCCAGTCATCATACATGGAACTTGGCTTCTGCCACTTGGGTGTTTTACTCACCCGAGGGTCTACTGGTGTCTTCAGGTGGTGTATGCCTAGGACCCTCCACGAATAATGTGGTTGAATATAGCATCGTTATAGAATTTTTTCACGATGTTATTTCACATGGTATTCACTCTTTAGAGGTTCACCTAGATTCCCAGTTAGTAGTATGTCAGTTGAACGGCAGTTACCACATGCACGATCCTAATTTACTTCGACGATTCCTACAGGTACGTATTTTAGAACGACAGTTTGATTTTATTACTTATCATCACATACCTAGGAGTTCTAATTATGTATCTGATGCTTATGCTAATTTCGTTTTAGATTGGCATTTGTCACATAACTAAAGCAAAGAAAACCATCTCATCAATGTACACGTTGTAATATAAGTAAAGCCGAAGAACCATGTTTTATATATATTTCAAAAAATATGATGTTTATAGAACAAAATTGGGGCCAACACCCTCAATACACATATACATCTGATAATAAAAAATCCATGACATCTACGCCTATGGCACCGGATGTGTCTCATGATAACAAACTACGTTGTTTTTGAGACGCCAGAAGAGTCGCACCCAATCTCTGGGAACACCAACCACTTGCCATTGCATGGTCTCCGGCAGGTCCTCTACCTGAACCATCGAAATCCTATGTGCCAAACGAGACAGGTTGCCCTGCACATTTTGAAGGATTCTCTATGCTTCTCCTCCCGCTGCTTCATCTCCCTGGTGCCTCCAGCGATGTCTTGGAAGCCCATCCGGCCATCATGGACCTACGTCTGCATCACACAAGTGTCTAGTTAGTACTTAAGCATCATCCAAAAATATTTTTGTTTTACTATGCAAAAATACAAAAAAATGAAATATTTAAAAACTTTCAATACATATATCCCCGTAGGCGGTCCCTGGTGGTAGTGGCATGTCAGGTTCCCCTCTGAATTTGATCCTTGCATAGGGTTATTCATCCAGAGAAATGACATGTCACCTCCACTAGTAAAAGAAATCATCGTTGTAGGGTGTGGGCACCCTACCTCCCCCCTATTGTCTCATTACCTCGATCCACCGTGCCATGGTTGGATCGCAAGGTCCTCTAGGAATGATCTCGACTCTAGGTCCCAAACCTGGAACCCACTTGAAGAAAATTCTACACAAGATAGAGGCAAAACCGAAGTTCCTCTTGTCACCCTGTTTGCACTTTGTCAACAGGCTCTTCATATTAGGCAGTAGTGAGGTGCACAAACTGTACGCTATGGGTCTCAAACACTCTACAGAATAGAACATGAGTAGCCTCGATCCCTGGTGCAACAAATTCGACCCTATGATCCTGGTCAAAATGAGGACAACAATCTTGAGGCTGATATTGTTTATCGCTCGGATGGGGAGTTGACTCCCGACCTTCTCAGTCCCTGCTATATAGTGAGTGTCTATGCACTCCTCTATCTTCATACTGCTCCCAGTTCCCCAGGAATTGAGGTTCACCACCTCACCCCGACGTGATAACCCAATCAAGAAATATATATCCTCGAATTCAATCCTCAATGGTTGTCGATCGAGGTTGAATCTCTCACTATCTCAATCCCATTAATCTACGAGCAACTGTAGCAACCTCACATGGGCCCTCATCCCTTTGAGTGCCCAAAATTTGTACAACCCACATATTTTCAAGGCCATTTGGGTCCCCAGATCTCTTTCCACAATAGCATCTACCTCCTCATGTTCCCTTTCCCTCCATTCTAGCACCATCCTGCCATAAAAACATCAATTTTTGAGTTAGCAACCATAAAAAACCTTGTTTACGGACTTGTACATGGGATGCATCATTCACAGTCATGTATAGGATTGAGTACACGCAGCCTGTATTTTACACAGTCGCGACCCGGTGAGTGGTAGCCTACGTACACCAAAATTCCTAATTTGTGCCTCAATTAACTTAAATTTTAAAACCTAAATAAAAAAATGTAATGCACTAGAAAGGAAGAGGAGGGGAAGAAGAATTACCTGGCCCTAAAGGTCTTTGATTCTGTCACTCGACACTCCCGCAATCACCAGTTGACTATTGGAGGTAATTTGGTCCAATTTTCACTATTTGGGTAAAAAGTAAAAATGACGTAGTAAATTTTGGTTTTTGTTACTATTTATAACAGTTTTTACCCACTTTCTATAGTTTCGGATCATGTTTTATCCTAATGGACTAATACAACAGTGGATTGAGTTGGTTTTTGTAGGTTTTGTTGGGGATTCTTGCAGGTTTTAGCATTATGTTGACCATCTGTAACTACGAGTAGGTATTTCCGCTACCCAGCATATAGGATAGGTATCCATTCCATCATGCACATTTGCATTGTCTTATAACTGTCACTCATATGCCTTAGGTACAAACCCATTTTTTGCGACATAGAACCCTCCATCTACTACAAGACGTGTCGTTATCAAATGGTAGAGACTTACCACACATGGGTACCCTAGTTAGATCCTCTGCTCCATTTGGTGCCCATGCAGAGATTTTTCCGTAGGACCGGGAGTCCCTTATAGATAATACATGCCTTTATATTGAGCCTCATTTCTCACTCATAAATATGATGACCTATACCTAGGGGACTCCCAAGCGAGCTTGATTTAATCTCTTTTCCAAATCGTTTTCAAAAAGCGAAAAGATTGCCAAGTGAACGTGTCTCCTTCACACTCGTAAATTAGATTTGAAAGGACGTCTATTTTGTACAAGTTTATCCCTTTTTCACACCAAGTAGACTATGATTATGAAAAAGGACATTTTTGGGCGTTAAGTTGTGATTTCATCTCATGCATGTTCTTGCAGTATTGAGCCTAGAGTCAGTTCTTGCTTTGCGTTATAAATCGATTGCCTTAGTAGTTTTGCATCCTCAACCAAGCAGAGCCTCATTTATATCCTTCGCAATTTGACACCCTATACCCAGGAGGGAACATTCCCCTAAGTGTCCATCTCCCACATGAACCTTCTTGCATTGAGCATAGGTATGTTCCACTACTGGAACTAGTTTTTCTTACTTGCAACACTTGTTTCCTCTTATGTATCATAGCATTCATTTGACTATGAAAAAACAAAAAAATACGAGCGGGAAGGGAGTATTATCTTATATTGGCAACAGTCGTGTCACCTTTGAATAGAGCACAAAGTTATTGAGTCCACTTGTCATCATAATTTTGGGTTTAGCATGGCCTTAGGAAGTTGATATCATTACGGAGAGTTTTCTCCACCGATTGGTTACTCTTTCAGTCCCTATGGAGAGTTTGATTGATGTCTCCTGCATCTCATGGTTTCATCATTGAGTCTATGTTGTCGGAGTCTTCCATATGTCTCATGCTCTTGTTCAAAGGATGTCTATCAACCTGTGTCGGCCATTCCTCAGAACACTTGACTTTGCATGTCGGCCATACCCTCAATTTGTCTCAGAATCACATGATGTTGTAGTCTTATTATGCACACTGGTCCTACTTTCATCATTGGTAGGTAACCTTGAACCTAGTAGTCAACATTTCATCATTGGTCGCTGACTGGGTGGTTTCCCTTATGTTCAATGGAAATACATCTATTCACACATTGGGATTTGTGCAGTTTCTTGGATTCCATTAGCCTTATTGGTGTTTCCTCACCTTTTCCATAATTTTTCCTCATTGTCTTCTATTCAGAGGGTCTTTTTCATGTCCCATTTGCACTTGGCACACGTGAAAGATGCACAGGGTCGTTGGTTCGTGTACATGTTCTTCATCTGATTTCCTCCAAATCATGAAGCTCCTACTTTGTACCTCATCATGAATGATGAGAGATGCCTTAATTCTCTCCTTTCAACGAATCTCCTTCCATCGAATTCATCTCATCTATTCTGGCAATGATACCTAGAGTCCTATGAGTACCTTGAGGCTTGCAGTTATTAGTGGTAGGTTCTCTCACCGTCGACAGATGGGAATACATCAATGTCTCTTGATCGATGGATTCTTCAAGTGTTTGACCTCGACTCCTTTATTCACACTTGTAATAATGTACTCGATGCCTTGATACCTACTTTCATTATCGGTAGGTTGTCTCATGTTTTTTAACGGTATACCTCAATGATCGGTAATCAAACAAAGTCTCATTGTGTTCGACCTCAACTCCTTTATTCACATGATGTAGACTTGCACCTTTGG
>ML827476.1:0-10703 GCA_009831015.1 Picea engelmannii | reverse complement strand
GACTCCCACACCAAATATAGTTAAGGGAACCCCTTCGAATCTTGCAACCACAATGTTCGTAGTGTCGGAGGCACCTATCATCTCTACTACCCGTCCTATAGTGAATTCTCAACCTATTGCCACGAACCCATTTGGTTCTCTTGGTCACTCACCGAGCTATAATGTTCAATCCATCCCTATGGCCTCTAGTCCTTTTTCCTATGGTATGCCAAATTTTACCTCACAGTTTTCAAACTCCATCCCAGTTGTTGGCCCTAATGCTAGCATTGGACTTGGGGGCACATCTCCTCCTCATACTCCATTCTCATTTGGTGGCTCTCAGATCCCTCAAACGACTCCTACTATGGGAGGCATTCCTTCTTTTAACCCTGGGTCTATCCCTATTGCTTATGGGTAGACTAACCAACCTGGCGAACAAGCTTCTGCTCAATTTCTGTCCTATACCCTCACCTCCTCAGTGTCTATTCCGACCAACACGTTTGGCATGATGAATCCACCTTTATCCTCCAGATTCACACCCGGAGGAGGTCAGTTTCACACCTTGGGAAACCCCAACCCGAAGCCACTCTGGTTGGGGGAAATTTTTATAACCCCCATTAGAACATTCCTACTGGAATGATGCCCAACCAACCTCTTATGAATCAGCTTGGAGGAGGGTCTTACAATCTCGGACAAGGCCATGGTGTTTACCAGAACCTTGGATGGGCTGCAGTTCCCCAAACACAATCTTTCTAGGGAGCTTGGGTCTAGATGCCGCAACCTTGTCTCCCTTTTCTGGACATGCTCAATATGCTAGAATTTTCTAGGTTGATGAATGACCCTGTGTGTCGTGATCCTACATGGCCCCCCGTCCCCACCAAGATTCCTTCAGATATTCCAAAATTTGAAGGTAAGAATGGAGAGGATCTTGGTGATCACGTTACCACCTTTTGTAAGGTAGCTAGAGAGGTAGTGGGGGGGGCCAGAAGGCCCATAGTGATAATAGTGAAGAATATTGTGATTGTACAAGCAATGATTGCTTGAGGAGTTTTATCCTTCCATAAGGATTAATATATGGTGTTACCCTACCTCAAGGGTTTTGGATATTTCTTGTGTTCATTGTTATGGTGAATGGTTTATGGTTTATTCTTGGTTATTTCTGAAGTATATTTGCAGATCTATTCAGGTTCTTAACACCTTCATCTATGGTGCTCTTCAAATTCCCTTAATGACGATTCCATTCGGTTAAGATTATTTCAACGCACCCTCATTGGGGTTGCGAAATGGTATATCGAGCTACCTAGGAGGGCATATGGGACCCTTAGTCAGATGGTGTTAGTCTTCCTTAACCACTTCCAATTGTCGATTCATTACAATGTTGTCTTAGAAATTATGTCGAATTTATGCCAGGACATAGCCACTCATATCTCAAATCACATCCAGGAGTGGTGTAGATGGAAGAGGTTGATCAAGACCTGCATTCCCCCAAATTTCCTATTATAATGGTTCCTTAAGTCCTTGCAGCATCCTATATTGAAGGATGTTGCTACATCTAGGGCTACATATGAGGAAGAAGAAATATTCAAAGCCCAACAGTTAGATCTTATATACGCTCAGTCTGGGATGTTATACCAACACCGCGGTTAAACTATGACCCTAGACAAAATCCCAGACCTCGTGTCGATGTAATTGTAGGCTTCGCCAATGTGAAATCCGTAGACTCGGTGACAAGCCATTTGAAAGAGTTGTCTCTAAACCAGTCTACAGGGGGGTTAACTTCATCTATGTCTTCCAATACCACTCAGTCGGTGGACGTACATTCCATGCAATCGTCGACCGAACCAAATGGTAACCAGCAACCAGGAGGGAATAAGAAGAAAGGACGTAATAATAATCATAAGGGTGGGAAGAATAATAATAAACCCAAGGACAATGGTAATAATGAGAAGATGAATAATAATGTTGGTGAGCACAAGAGAGAAAGGTGTAAGGTGAAATTTCCCTGTAAGCTTTGTACAGACGATCACCTTACTCATTTATGCCCCAAACTTGCAGAAGTTGTGAGGCTATTATCTCTATCACCCGTCATGCTGACGAATCCTTTCCCACATAACCAATGCTTGGCCTCAAGCTCCTCAAATGATGGAAATGCGGTCGGTGGGAGTCAAAACCCACCGCTACAAGATGGTGATCATTTGTGCATCAATATGGTCAACTCTCAGGTTAATGTAGCCACCCGGTCTCGCGATTACATTTCCTCACAGACTGTACCTGGTCTAGAATATCCTCCTCCTCCAGAGATGCCTTTGTAGATCAAAAAACCAGAGCCATCACCTCGTATTCATAAAGGATTACTCAAGCACTCTACCCACAATCCAAATCCTAGAGCCGCCTAGAATTACTCTATTGTTGAGGACCTGGGTCAAACCCCTTGTGTTATGTCATCTCTGGAAGTACTCCAGATGTGTCCTTCACATAGAAATGCCTTGCTATCTACGTTAGGAGTTCTAGACCCCAGTGGCTCAAAGGTTATCAAGTTTAATGTCACATGTGTGAAGCCTTGCTTTCCTTACCATGTGGCATTCCAAATCCACATGGGTTACTCCAACTATACCATCAAATGTACGGTTGTTGATGAAGGCATTGCTACATGTGTGATGTCCCTAATCTGTTGGAAAGATCTTGGCTCTCCAACTCTCTCTCAATCTTCAACCATGTTGACTGATTTTGACGGTCGTTCCTTCCACCCTCACGGTATTCTTCCTTCCTTTCTGGTCCAGTTAGGCACGAAGAAGGTAAAAGTGGATGTCGAGGTGGTTGATGTGCCCCTCGATTATAACTTTTTACTAGGATGCAATTGAACTTATGTTATGATTTTCATCGTATCGTATGTCTTCTGCACTTTTTGTTTTCCTCACAATGGGAAAATCGTGACGATCGACCAGTTGTCCTTTGTGTATTCTAGCCCCAATGCATCCATTGGATCATCAATCCCTATGGTCAACTATTCTCAGCCGGAAACTGAGAATATCAGTGTTGGAATGTATTCATCCCTTATGGGTACCTTTGACTTCATGGCACCGGTTCACCATGTTTACTCCATGTCCAATAGGCTCGTTTCGTCAAAGAGGTCCATTCCTTTCCACACTTCCTATTTTAATGATCCGTGGACCCTACCTTCCTCAACTTCATTTTGTGAAGGTCAGTCACATGCTGGAATGGCCATGCCTCTATCGGCAATAGAGATAGTGCATCAAGTGTTTTTTGACTCTAGTCTTTTATGTTGATCCTGATCCTATTACCTCACCAACGAATGAGGAGGATCATGTTATTAAGCCCATGTGGGCCACTTCATTTTATTTCTCACATGACTGCCTTGATGAGACTTTACTCTCGGATGAATCCCTCATCAAAGCCATGAATGGTTCTGACAAACCTTGGGATGATATGCATCATCGCTCTTATTTTCTCCTAGAGCTTTCTAGAATCAAACAAGATGACTTTCGATCTACTTTGAGCAAGATAGTCGGTCACGCCGTAGTTCCATTTGATACGCACAAAATTTATGCCGAAGGAAATATGGTGAGTATCTCTCCTACCTTCACGATTGATATCTCTCGTACCCCTGGTAAGATTGAAAATGTACACATCGGTGCAGATTGTTCGCCGGAAGAAATCTTGATCTACACTGAACTCTTCAAGGAATTCTGAGATGTATTTGCTTGGTCATATGAAGATATGTCAGGAATCGACCCTCGTATTGTTGAGCATGAGATTAGAACTTATCCAAATGCTAAGCCTATTTGAAAACGTCTTAGAATTATCAATCCCCGGAAGGCCCCTGCTATTAAGGCAGAGGTAGAGAAACTACTTAATGTTGGATTTATCTACTCGGTTCCCTTGAATGAATGGGTATCCAATCCCGTTCCTGTGAATAAGAAGGAAGCATCCGTGTATGCATGGAATTTTGTGACCTGAACAAATCCTGTCCTAAAGAGAACTTCCTGACACCTTTCATCGATCATATTCTCGACGAGTGTGCAGGAAGAGAAGTGTTTTCTTTCATGGATGGATTTTCACAGTATAACCAAATTCAAATTAAACCCGAGGATCAACACAAGATGACATTTATTTGTCCTTAGGGTACATTCGCATACCAGAATATGCCTTTCTGCCTTAAAAATGTCGGAGCAACCTTCCAACGTGCTATGACCTTTGCAATCCACGATATTAAGCATATAGTTGAAGCTTATCTTCAAGATCGTGTTGCTCACTCTTGTAAGAGAGTGGATCACTCTAAGCACCTTAGCTATTTTTTTAAAGATGTCATCATTATAGAATCCGGTTAAACCCTCATAAATGCATCTTTTGCGTTAGGTCTGGACGTCTTTTGGGATTTTTAGTCTCGGAAACCAGGATCATGGTAGATTCGTTAAAGGTTGAGGAAATAATTTGATTGCCTCCCCCATGCACTATTCGACAACTTCAAAGTTTACAGAGGAAAGCTAAATTTTTACGTCGGTTTATAGTAAACTATGTCAATATTACTAGGGGTTTCATGCATCTTTTGAAGAAGGACACCCCTTTTATCTAGGATGAGCGAGCCCAGGAGTCCTTCGATGCTTTGAAGAAAGACTTGGTATCGACACCTCTGTTGAAGTCTCCTGACTACAGTAGGGATTAATTGTTGTATGTCACCATGTTCGAATAGACGTTTGGTATGGTTTTGGTTCAAGAGGATGATGAGCTCCGCGAGCATGTCATCTACTATCTTAGTCAAAACTTAGTCGGTCCTGAGCTCAATTATTCTCACGTCGAAAAGATAGATTTGGTTGTCATTCACACAGTCCAACATTTACACAATTATATATTTCTTTGCAAGACTACTATAGTTTTCGATGTCAATCCATTTCAATACATCCTTACCAGGTGTATTATAGGGGGAAAATACAATAAATGGATTGTCATTTTACAAGAGTTTGATCTCGATTTCGCTTCTGCGAAATCCAATAAATCACTAGTATTTGCGGAGTTAATATCTAATTTCCCATGATTAGATGAGGATGTTATCCATGTTGATTAATTTATGGACGAACACATTTTCCTTGTCTCCTTTTCTGGCCCCTGGTATGGAGACATTGTTCTCTATCTTCAAACTTTTAAGTTCCCTCAGCATCTCTCACGAGATGACCAACGACGTGTATGTTATCAAGCCAAGAATTACATTATCTTCGGTGACACTTTGTATCGTCGAGGAATAGATAATATCTTGCGTCGTTGTTTAACTCATGAAGAAGTGAGTCAATTATAAACAATTGCCACAGTGGGGCTTGTGGTGGTCATCTATCCGGGCTTGCGACAACCTAGAAAATTTTGCGAGCCGATTATTTTTGGCCATCTATCTTTAAATATTGCATTGAAGTGGTTAAGAAGTGTCACCCCTGCCAGGTGTTCACTCGGAAAATGCGCCCGCATCCAACCCCTATTCACCCAGTCATTACCGTCGGTCCCTTCACCAAGTGGGGGGTGGAGTTCATGGATTGCAACCCAACTTCGGTTGGAGGGAATCAGAACATTATCATGGTTGTAGACTAATTTACTAAGTGGTATGAGGCCATTCCTACATTTAAATCTGACGGGAAGATTGTCTCCTTCTTCGTATTCAATCAAATTATCGTCAAGTTTGGTATCCCGAGTGAGATTGTCATTGATCATGGTAGTCACTTTCAGAACGAAATGATGGAAGAGATAGCATCTAAGATGGGGTTTAAGAATGATCATTCTTCCCCTTACTACCCCTAGGAAAATGGACAGGTAGAGGCCGTCAATAAGTCTCTCAAGACCATTTTGCATAAAATTGTTAGCTAGAGTAAATATGACTGGCACATTATGTTATATCCTACACTCTGGGCATACTGAACCTTGGTCAAGACTGCCATCGGCTTTTCTCCTTTCCAGTTAGTAAACGGTTTGGATTCGATATTACCTAATGAATGTGAAATTCGTTCTCTTAGAGTGGCAGTCACACTCCTCCCTGACACTTTGATCTCGATCGACGCCTCGTACACCTAGAGAGTCTTGACGAGTAGTGTCGAGACGCCTCTACGGCTATCGAGGCGAACAAAATATGTGTCAAGATCCAATACGATAAGTCTTTCTGTCCTCGGTTTTATGTTGAGGGTGACTTGATTCTTTTATATGATCAATCCAAAGAATCGTTGAGGGCAAGCAAGTTCAAACCCATGTGGCACGGTCCCTATATCGTGCGACCTGTCTTAGAAAAAGGAGCCTATGAGTTAGAATATTATGAAGGGAACATGTTGGTCGAGCCCAAGAATGGGCTCTACTTGAAAACATGTTACGCTTGAGCCCCAAATCTTGGGCGTAACTCTTTGTAAACTAATGTAATTTAGTGTATATATATTTTCCCTTTACTTTTTGTCTTCAGCTTGCTTATCGAGTTTTCCCTTGGTTAGAAGATGTCAATGGAGTCTCCAGTCTACTTAGGATTTGCAGATGGAGCCAGTCATCATACATGGAACTTGGCTTCTGCCACTTGGGTGTTTTACTCACCCGAGGGTCTACTGGTGTCTTCAGGTGGTGTATGCCTAGGACCCTCCACGAATAATGTGGTTGAATATAGCATCGTTATAGAATTTTTTCACGATGTTATTTCACATGGTATTCACTCTTTAGAGGTTCACCTAGATTCCCAGTTAGTAGTATGTCAGTTGAACGGCAGTTACCACATGCACGATCCTAATTTACTTCGACGATTCCTACAGGTACGTATTTTAGAACGACAGTTTGATTTTATTACTTATCATCACATACCTAGGAGTTCTAATTATGTATCTGATGCTTATGCTAATTTCGTTTTAGATTGGCATTTGTCACATAACTAAAGCAAAGAAAACCATCTCATCAATGTACACGTTGTAATATAAGTAAAGCCGAAGAACCATGTTTTATATATATTTCAAAAAATATGATGTTTATAGAACAAAATTGGGGCCAACACCCTCAATACACATATACATCTGATAATAAAAAATCCATGACATCTACGCCTATGGCACCGGATGTGTCTCATGATAACAAACTACGTTGTTTTTGAGACGCCAGAAGAGTCGCACCCAATCTCTGGGAACACCAACCACTTGCCATTGCATGGTCTCCGGCAGGTCCTCTACCTGAACCATCGAAATCCTATGTGCCAAACGAGACAGGTTGCCCTGCACATTTTGAAGGATTCTCTATGCTTCTCCTCCCGCTGCTTCATCTCCCTGGTGCCTCCAGCGATGTCTTGGAAGCCCATCCGGCCATCATGGACCTACGTCTGCATCACACAAGTGTCTAGTTAGTACTTAAGCATCATCCAAAAATATTTTTGTTTTACTATGCAAAAATACAAAAAAATGAAATATTTAAAAACTTTCAATACATATATCCCCGTAGGCGGTCCCTGGTGGTAGTGGCATGTCAGGTTCCCCTCTGAATTTGATCCTTGCATAGGGTTATTCATCCAGAGAAATGACATGTCACCTCCACTAGTAAAAGAAATCATCGTTGTAGGGTGTGGGCACCCTACCTCCCCCCTATTGTCTCATTACCTCGATCCACCGTGCCATGGTTGGATCGCAAGGTCCTCTAGGAATGATCTCGACTCTAGGTCCCAAACCTGGAACCCACTTGAAGAAAATTCTACACAAGATAGAGGCAAAACCGAAGTTCCTCTTGTCACCCTGTTTGCACTTTGTCAACAGGCTCTTCATATTAGGCAGTAGTGAGGTGCACAAACTGTACGCTATGGGTCTCAAACACTCTACAGAATAGAACATGAGTAGCCTCGATCCCTGGTGCAACAAATTCGACCCTATGATCCTGGTCAAAATGAGGACAACAATCTTGAGGCTGATATTGTTTATCGCTCGGATGGGGAGTTGACTCCCGACCTTCTCAGTCCCTGCTATATAGTGAGTGTCTATGCACTCCTCTATCTTCATACTGCTCCCAGTTCCCCAGGAATTGAGGTTCACCACCTCACCCCGACGTGATAACCCAATCAAGAAATATATATCCTCGAATTCAATCCTCAATGGTTGTCGATCGAGGTTGAATCTCTCACTATCTCAATCCCATTAATCTACGAGCAACTGTAGCAACCTCACATGGGCCCTCATCCCTTTGAGTGCCCAAAATTTGTACAACCCACATATTTTCAAGGCCATTTGGGTCCCCAGATCTCTTTCCACAATAGCATCTACCTCCTCATGTTCCCTTTCCCTCCATTCTAGCACCATCCTGCCATAAAAACATCAATTTTTGAGTTAGCAACCATAAAAAACCTTGTTTACGGACTTGTACATGGGATGCATCATTCACAGTCATGTATAGGATTGAGTACACGCAGCCTGTATTTTACACAGTCGCGACCCGGTGAGTGGTAGCCTACGTACACCAAAATTCCTAATTTGTGCCTCAATTAACTTAAATTTTAAAACCTAAATAAAAAAATGTAATGCACTAGAAAGGAAGAGGAGGGGAAGAAGAATTACCTGGCCCTAAAGGTCTTTGATTCTGTCACTCGACACTCCCGCAATCACCAGTTGACTATTGGAGGTAATTTGGTCCAATTTTCACTATTTGGGTAAAAAGTAAAAATGACGTAGTAAATTTTGGTTTTTGTTACTATTTATAACAGTTTTTACCCACTTTCTATAGTTTCGGATCATGTTTTATCCTAATGGACTAATACAACAGTGGATTGAGTTGGTTTTTGTAGGTTTTGTTGGGGATTCTTGCAGGTTTTAGCATTATGTTGACCATCTGTAACTACGAGTAGGTATTTCCGCTACCCAGCATATAGGATAGGTATCCATTCCATCATGCACATTTGCATTGTCTTATAACTGTCACTCATATGCCTTAGGTACAAACCCATTTTTTGCGACATAGAACCCTCCATCTACTACAAGACGTGTCGTTATCAAATGGTAGAGACTTACCACACATGGGTACCCTAGTTAGATCCTCTGCTCCATTTGGTGCCCATGCAGAGATTTTTCCGTAGGACCGGGAGTCCCTTATAGATAATACATGCCTTTATATTGAGCCTCATTTCTCACTCATAAATATGATGACCTATACCTAGGGGACTCCCAAGCGAGCTTGATTTAATCTCTTTTCCAAATCGTTTTCAAAAAGCGAAAAGATTGCCAAGTGAACGTGTCTCCTTCACACTCGTAAATTAGATTTGAAAGGACGTCTATTTTGTACAAGTTTATCCCTTTTTCACACCAAGTAGACTATGATTATGAAAAAGGACATTTTTGGGCGTTAAGTTGTGATTTCATCTCATGCATGTTCTTGCAGTATTGAGCCTAGAGTCAGTTCTTGCTTTGCGTTATAAATCGATTGCCTTAGTAGTTTTGCATCCTCAACCAAGCAGAGCCTCATTTATATCCTTCGCAATTTGACACCCTATACCCAGGAGGGAACATTCCCCTAAGTGTCCATCTCCCACATGAACCTTCTTGCATTGAGCATAGGTATGTTCCACTACTGGAACTAGTTTTTCTTACTTGCAACACTTGTTTCCTCTTATGTATCATAGCATTCATTTGACTATGAAAAAACAAAAAAATACGAGCGGGAAGGGAGTATTATCTTATATTGGCAACAGTCGTGTCACCTTTGAATAGAGCACAAAGTTATTGAGTCCACTTGTCATCATAATTTTGGGTTTAGCATGGCCTTAGGAAGTTGATATCATTACGGAGAGTTTTCTCCACCGATTGGTTACTCTTTCAGTCCCTATGGAGAGTTTGATTGATGTCTCCTGCATCTCATGGTTTCATCATTGAGTCTATGTTGTCGGAGTCTTCCATATGTCTCATGCTCTTGTTCAAAGGATGTCTATCAACCTGTGTCGGCCATTCCTCAGAACACTTGACTTTGCATGTCGGCCATACCCTCAATTTGTCTCAGAATCACATGATGTTGTAGTCTTATTATGCACACTGGTCCTACTTTCATCATTGGTAGGTAACCTTGAACCTAGTAGTCAACATTTCATCATTGGTCGCTGACTGGGTGGTTTCCCTTATGTTCAATGGAAATACATCTATTCACACATTGGGATTTGTGCAGTTTCTTGGATTCCATTAGCCTTATTGGTGTTTCCTCACCTTTTCCATAATTTTTCCTCATTGTCTTCTATTCAGAGGGTCTTTTTCATGTCCCATTTGCACTTGGCACACGTGAAAGATGCACAGGGTCGTTGGTTCGTGTACATGTTCTTCATCTGATTTCCTCCAAATCATGAAGCTCCTACTTTGTACCTCATCATGAATGATGAGAGATGCCTTAATTCTCTCCTTTCAACGAATCTCCTTCCATCGAATTCATCTCATCTATTCTGGCAATGATACCTAGAGTCCTATGAGTACCTTGAGGCTTGCAGTTATTAGTGGTAGGTTCTCTCACCGTCGACAGATGGGAATACATCAATGTCTCTTGATCGATGGATTCTTCAAGTGTTTGACCTCGACTCCTTTATTCACACTTGTAATAATGTACTCGATGCCTTGATACCTACTTTCATTATCGGTAGGTTGTCTCATGTTTTTTAACGGTATACCTCAATGATCGGTAATCAAACAAAGTCTCATTGTGTTCGACCTCAACTCCTTTATTCACATGATGTAGACTTGCACCTTTGG
>ML827475.1:99200-110926 GCA_009831015.1 Picea engelmannii | reverse complement strand
GTAAAAATACAAGTACTCATGCAAATATAGTCTAAGCATAGTAATTCTTCAAGTAAAGACCATTTCTGGGTTCACTCAAAGGAATGCCATCATAATCTACTAACCCATAAGCTCCCTTTTCCAACACTCATTTGACGATATAAGGGTCGCGCCACATAGCCTCAAATTTTTCTGCTCCTAGTAAATCACGATCATGTTCATAAAGGAGAACTAGATCACCTTCGGAGAAAACATGCGGCTTGACATGTTTGTCATATTGGGATTTTACGTGTTTCTTCTAGGCTTCAATAACAAAGGTGGCATCACGATGGGTTTCGTCTAATCACATCATATATAATAGATGTTCTTCCTGGGTAGAGGTGTTGGGAAGAAGTTCAACGGCTAGCTTCAATGACGGTATCTCACATTCAATCAGTAGAACAACTTCGATACCATACACTAATTGAAAAGGTGCAAATCCTGTAGCGGACTTCACGAACACCTGGTATGCCCATAATGCTAAAAACAACATCGTGTGCCAACTTGTCTTGTGAATTCCTATTATCCATCGAAGCATGGTGATGGGAACCTTGTTTATTGCTTCAACTTGGACATTGGCTTGTGGATAGTAGGGGGTCGAGTTTTCCTGTCGAAGACCCAACTTTTCGATAAGCTCGGAAATCATGAAATTTCAAAAGTGGCTACCATGATCGGTGACGATATCTTGTGGGATTCCAAATCATGTGATGATATGACTGAATATGAATAGGGCTGCATTGTTTCCAGTATTGTCGAATGTAGGCATCGCCTCGGCCCACTTCGTGAAATAATCCACGACTACAATAATGTATCCATGCCCTCCAAATGAGTGAGGGTTATAGGGCATGAATTCAATGCCCCATTTCATGAAAGGTCCAATGGAAATTACAGGGTGTAAAGGAGCAGGATGCGATCTTATTTTTTTGTTGTATGTTTGGCAAGCGTGGAATTTTTGGACGACAATAATACAGTCTTTAAATAAAGAAGGCCAAAAATAATCTGCTCGTGAAATATTTTGGGCAATAGCATACTCGGACATGTGACCACCACATGCTCTAGAATGTCAGTTATTCAAGGCTTTCTCAGCCTCATCATAGGTGAGACAGCATCGAAAAATGAAGTCAACCCCACGACGATAAAGAGTATCACCAAGGATAATGTACTGATGGGATTGATAACGTATACAAAGATGGTCAACGCTAGACAAATCGAGCTGGAAAGTATGAGTCTGGAGATAAATAATGATATCCCCATACCAAAGTTCATCAGAACTGATCAAAAAAAGGGATTCGTCGGGTAAATAAGCCTCTGCTACATTCTCTGTCTCAGTGCAGGGAAGGTCACATATTAGTTCGGAAAACACCAAGGATTTCTTAGACTTAGCACAATCGAATTTGAAGTCAAAATCCTAGAGTATCACTATCCATTTGGAGTATTTTCCCCCTAGAATTTGGCGTGTAAGAATGTGTTGTATAGGGTTGCAATTGGAAATTACATTGGTCTTGCATAATAGGATATAGTGACAGAAACGTTGGACAGCTTGAAGAGTTTCCAAGGCCATTTTTTCAACATGTAAGTACTTGTATTCAATAGTCGTGAGACTCTGAATCAAATAATAAATGATATGTTCATCATGTAAATCATCTTCTTGGACTAGAACCATGGCAATGGTAGAGTCTGAAGAAACGAGATAAAGGAAATAATCTCGAATATAATTGGGCGGTAAAAGTAGTGGGGTACGGGTTAAAATTAGTTTCAAAGATTCGAAGGCTTTGTTGGCAGTGGTGTTCCATACGAACTCAAAACCTTTCTTCAATATTCGAGTAAATCTGAGTGTTAAATCAGCGTAGTTTGGGATAAAATGATGTAAAACAATTTCCTTCCCTTGCAAACTTTGCAGCTAGAGGACTGCGGAAGAAGAAGGGACATTGAGAATCACCTCGACCTTCAAAAGATCTACCCTGATCCCCTAACGTGACACAATAAATCCTAGGAGTCAGTCAGACTCCACACAAAAGACACATTTATGTGGGTTTAAGCGTATACAATAGAACCAACAACGAAGGAAAATGGCTCGAAGGTGTGTCAGATGATCACTATGATGCATGGAATGCACTGGAAGATCATCTAGATATGGTTGTACAATGTGCTTAATATCATGAAAAGAATAAGACATGGCACATTGAAACATCGCACCATCATTCTTTAAACCGAAGGGTAGTTTCTGGAAGGCAAAGGTGCCCCAAGGAAAAATGAAGGTGGTTTTGTGTTGATCCGTACGTAAGATGTTGATTTGATTATAGCCGGAGAAACCGTCCATTAAAGAGAAGATTTCAGTCCCAGCGCAATCGTCGATGATCTGGTCAACGAAGGGGCTAGGAAATTTGTCCTTGGGAAAAGCTTGATTTATATCCCTATAATCTACGCAGACACTGATCGTACCTTGTTTCTTGTTAACCGGAACGAGATTGGACACCCAATTAGTTAAAGCCACAGGATAAATAAATCCAGCTTTAAGAAGTTTTTCAACTTCAAGCTTAATAACAGCTTCTTTACGGGGGTGGACTAGACGAAGTCTCTGTCGGACGAGTCTAGCATCCAGGTACATATTAATTTCGTGTACAACAATATCAGGGTCAATACCTGGCATTTCTTCATAGCTCCAAGCGAAGATGTCACAAAAATCTTGGAAAAGTGATTTATATGCGACAACCTCATCAGTGGAGCACGAAGCTCCGATGTGAACATTTTCAACAACTCCAGGTTTAATGGATATGTCGAGGGGGATGGTGGGTGAAATATTACTTAAGTTCCCTTCATATAACACGTTGTGTGATGACGTGGGAATAGAGGAAATGACAACAATGGTCGACTGGGTCGAGATCCGTTGGTAACTCTTAATGGTGTGTTGTTCAAGGAAGAGAATGGAACTATGATGTCCATCATCCCAAGGGGTATCTTCCATCGACATAACTGACATAATTCTCTAGTCTGTGGGAAAAATAATGTGGAACGAGTCAGGAGATGAATCACTGAGAGAGAGGGTAGAAGGGGTTTTCGATTGAATGGCTTAATAGGCGGATTCAACCGAACTTAAAGGCATTTGGTTGTCATAGAAAGGATAATCATCGGGTTCGGGTATTACCCATGGGTCAAAATATGTGTGAGTTTGGTGAACGGAGGTGGAAATCATGTTGATCGAGGCAACCAAAGGAGGTGGAGCATCGGGAGGTGGGATTGGGAATGTACACATCAAAGTTGAATCTTTAAGTAGGCCCACACCGACGTTCTCATACCCAGGCAGTGTCTTCGTGATAAAAGTTATGTTGCTAGTACGGGTGTCAGAGTTGAGAAAGGCTAGTTGGTCGACAGTGATGACCTTTCCCTAATGTGGAAAACGTAAAATGCAGAAAAGGGTAGACACAATGGCATGCATCACATCAATCTAGCTACAGCCAAGTAAGAGGTTATAATCGAGAGATGCATCAAAGACCTCAACTTCAACATTGATCAATTTTCCTTCCAACGTAATAGAAAATGAAGGAAGTACAACTTAGGGTTTAAAGCCAAATCCATTGAAGGATTTAAGCATGTTATGTGATTCAATAAGAAGAGGAGAGATGATTTATTTCCAACAGGAAATAGACATTACACACATGGAGGCACCCTCATCAATAACAATCCTACAGAAGTTCTTGTCGGAGACAACAACTTGTATTTTGAATGCTAGTTGAGGGGGGAGTCTCGGAATGTGATCTTCGAGGTAAAAAATTATAAAATTTGTATCCGTAGGATCAATTCCACTGATAGCCTTTAGCAGTGCTTTTCGTTGAGTAGGGAAACTTTGGAGGACTTTGAGAGCTGACATCGCAGAAGGTTCTTGCGCCAGATCTTCTACAATATTGTAGTTCTGAGCAAGATGTGCATGAGGGTTGAAGGCGAACTTTCGAAAAACACCCTTTGGGGGAGGGAGAAGAAATGTATCGAGACTCGGTCGTTCGAGATGAAGAGGACCATTGGAGGTGAATTTGAAGGAGGTTGTTGAATCAATGAAGGTGGTATATCGTCAACCTTCTCATTTGAGGAAGAATAATCTTTGGCTTGAGTGGTCAGTGTAACGTCATTCTTTATGGAATCACCAGTACACATGAGTACATAAGAAGTAGTGGAGGGAGAGGGTTGGTCATGGATGACCAGTTGGGCCTTATGTTGAGAAGGGAAAGGCTGAGATAAAACGACAGGTGTGGGAGATTTTTTAGTCCCGTGGAGGAACTTAGTAACCTCGACATGTCTTGGACAATCTTTCGTATAGTGATCGTCATCACAAATAAGGAAAGGGTATCAGGGTTTGCACTTATCCTTATCATCAATAGGTTGGGTTTTGTCTTTCTCAGAATGTAGGTTATTTTTATCCTCCTTATTCTTACCCTTCCCTTTTTTAGACTTATTCTTTCTGGTAGGGGTAGATTGAACAAAGTTAACCTCAGAGGTTTTTCTGGTGGGAGGAGTAGGAGACAAAGAATTTTGAACATTAGAAGCATTAGACTTGGGGTTGGTGGGAGAGGTTTACGTATTTTGAGTTTGAGCATGGAAAGTTCCAATCACACCATCAACCGCATGAGAAGCAACAGGGGTAGTTGAAGTAGCGGTAGTAGAAGTGCAAGGTGCATCAAGGAGTAAGTCGTAAAGATTACACGTTTGTGAATAAAATAGGTAGAGGTAATAAGCGCGACTGATAGCATTTTATTTTGTGAAAAATCCACACATGGAAATATCACGAGAGATCTCATTCAAGAATGATTTTGTGAACCACTCTGCCAATAATTGATCAAGAAGATCGAGTTTGATCAAACGTCATATTCATCTCCACTCATGAATGTGATCAGAGATGTGAGTGGCCTTAGTTTGTTTGAAGGAACTCGGGATCTCGGTTCCTATTTCATAATGTATTGATAATTGGTAGTGTGTAAGCAAAGACATGGCTAGGGTATTAAAGTCAATGAAAAAACCTCGTGATATTTCTATGTACCACTTTGCAGTCGAACCCGTGAGAGTTCGTTGGAAGAGTCGTAACTGAATGGAATCATCCATCAAAGAGTTAGATGAACACCAAAGCTGGAAAGTCATGACATGGTTGTTCGGATCCTCTCCCAGTTTACCATCAAATTTTGGGATGTCGAACGACAATTTGGCTGGTATAACGGGCCAATGGGGAGAATGTAGGATAAGATCATTCAAGATTCTAGACAAATCAAGTATATCCAAAGTGGCTAAAAAGGGTAATTGTGTATTCACAGGAGGATATTGGTGACTTTGGGAAGGGAGTCATGTCAGTATACCAATAGGACCATAAGAAATCTGTATGTGAGGTGAAGGTCCTAATAGATTCATACTTGTGTGTGGAGGCATGTATCCCATAGGTTTGTATTGATTGGAGATGTTCCCTTGGGGAGGGACGCTAGATTGAATGTTCTAACCCCAAATGGGATTGGAAGAACCAAGGTATGACTGGCCCGAACTAGGGGGTATAAAAGAGCTAACTTGAGATTGTTTCCCCCTAGACGATTGCGGATTTAATTGACTAAGAAGATTCCAATACTGGGCTAGTGATCTAGGAATGTTCTATCCATACTATGGATTATATCCTCCGAGTGGGGGTTTTCCTCCAGGTGAGGATGATCCTCCAATTTGGGTTTGACCTCCAAATGGAGTTTTCCCCCTGGGTTATATTGTCCCCCAATAGGAATCTGATAACCAGAAGTGAATAATGGAGTAGAAATTCCAAAGGTAGTAGATCCACTGGGTCTAAATCCTCCTATAAAAGGTGGATAAGACCCTCTGGAGAGGAACTGGGATGGTCTCAGAATAGAACCGGAAGCAACATTATACCCAGGAGGAGTAAAGAGTCTAGAAGCTCCAGATGGAACTTGGGTAGGAATGGGGATGGAAACATTCAAGGCATTATACCCAAGAGGGAGTGAGGGGATTTGTCTAGACGAGCGCGGTGTACCAATAGGAGGTTGGCTAGCCACCATGCTCCCGGTGGGAATAATCATAGTGTTTGGGACCATTGTGGAGTTGGCCTACTAAAGAGGGATAGTGGAGCTAGGACCAGCCTCTGAACCAACGAAGAAATAACAAGTTTTATTGTTAAAGTGATCTAAAGGTATTGTAAATGTAGTAGATGTCTCGGGTGGTTCAGAAACGACAAGTATCTTAGCTTCTGCTTCTAAGTCGGGAGAGTTCCACCTAGAAGTCAGAGTTCAAGATATTTCAGTGGTCCAAAAAGGATCCTCATTTTCAAGGCTAACAAGGATTCCAGTTGGTATTCTAGAAGTGTCAACAACAATTTCTCCAGACGAGTTCAGTCGGAGAATACGTCTCTCGTATCTAGGAGGTAAGTGGAAAGCATCAAAAGAATCGGAAACGATTCGAAAAATTTCTAAAGAGTAAGTTCTCTCTTCCTGTGAAGGTTTGTGGTCCTGGATATCACTTTGTTGAGGAGAGTCCTCTAGTGGATTAGGGAGCAAGGGTTGGAAAACTTCTGGATCTTCCAGAGGTAGTCCTTGCATCCTACGCGAACGGTGTGGAGGGTCAATGTTGGCCAAACCAAAAAATTTACGGAAACAATCTATGGCCAACTATGTAAACAAACAACACTCACTAGTAGAATCTAGGAATCAAAACCAAGCAAACAAAACCTTCGTATTCTGAAGTCACTAGTTGGTGATGAAATCCAACAAAGCAAATTCAAGACAAGAAGGGGCTGGGCTAGGGTGGAAAATTTACATTGATGACCTGCTTAACGGACTTACACCCTGGTGCAAGCTCCCACACACAATCGTGGGTATACCCTCCAAGGAGCTCGAGTGAGTCTGGCCAACGTCGATTCCAAGTACCATGAAGACTTTCCCCTCCAAAGTCACCTCGTGTAAGACCCTAAGAAGATAGGAAACTAAGGCTGCCAAAAACAACAATGATTCCTCGGGAGACAATCGACAATCTTATCCACATGCAAGGGTAGGGTATCTAGCCCGAAATCAATTGGAGAGGGTTGAGCTTCCTTAACCTTTTCCATGAGAAATCCATTATTATATAGGAGAAGGTGAAGTGGTTACTAGGATGAGGATGATCCCACCAAATCAGAGAAGCTAGTAGGATCACAACCATATGGACTCCACCTCACATTCTAAAAGATTCTCCTTCTAGAAACTTCATGAAACTTCTTCCTTTTCTTAGCTTCAAGCACCACCACACCCTGCCTATATAGAAGCATGCGGAAATCCTGCAGGACAGGCTTAGAGAAGCCTGCAGAAATCAAGGATTTATGCACTGTGTACCACTATTAGCCTGCGACATCATTCTAAAAATGTGCCTTGTAGGGGAAGAACTCGACCATTTTCCTCATGTGAAAGATTGTTTTCGAAGCCTAGACACATGCTTGTAGGGCCATCATTAGAGTGACCAAAATAATGTGTAACAATTATGAGACATTGCTAGGATGGTTTTATTGGCTATTTGACTAGTCCTAGCATTCAACCAATAGGTAAGTAGAGGTAAGTCAGGTAGGAATTTGCATTCATTGCATATACCATCTGCATATCATGCTAGAGTAGTATAGTTGTAGTCCTAGTTTCATTTGTATATATATTCTTTCTTACTTTTATTCTGTTGTATCATATAAGAGTGAGGGGTGATATCACCACCCGAAAATATTACTAATTCCTTTTGTTGAGATCTAGCAAATTATAGGTCATGCCAGAGATGTTGAGGTTCTCATGCAATCTATGGTGAGCACATGTCACCGAGTTGGAGGCATATGTTATCCCCTATCCTAGGGATAACTAAGGAGATTATGTCTCGAGACCCACATGTCCTAGACATGGAGTACTGAGATCCATATGACTTGAGCTTGACCCCGAAGGGCCCATATTTTCTTTAGTGCATCCCATCTATCAACAATAGCAACATCCATCACACTAGCCTGATCACGAAGTAGTAGTGGGTCTTGATCCATGAGGTAATGATTCTGGGTATCATGGTATGTGTCACTCTAATTTTCAAATCATTTGAATATGTTGCACTGAACTCTCCTTTGTTTCATAACGTTTTCTTGGAAATTATTCTCTTTAACTTGTTCATACCTGGGGGGGTGACATAATGCCCTAGTAAGTTGGTTCCCTTAGGGATAAGTTTCCATTAGGTGGGTCTATGAAAGGTCATTGTCCATTCCTTCCATACTTACCACTTCTCATCATTGTCCCTCTCATCTTCCCCTACCTTGGTTCGGGAATTGGGTTTTCCACACTAGTAAGGGTTGCACCTTTCCTTGTGGGAAGAAGGGGCTAAAGGCCCAGAGGGTAAAAGTAGCTGGAAAAATTTAAAATCCAAAATGAATCCTATGATATACTTCTCCTAAGGATTCCCGAGAAAGCTATAAAATGCTTCTCAGTAAGAAAAGGGGACCTATAAGATAAAACAAAACTCAAGGTCTAGTTTGTGGATGGGAGGTCTCATCATGAGCCAACCTATTAGGTCCATGGGCATGTAGAGGTATGACACTACCATCTATATGGTCACCAAACCAGGGTAGTGTCTCTTGATGGAATAGCCAAGATAAAGGGGGTCTCATCATGAGCCATCCTTCTCATTTCCATGAAATGCTTGTGGATAACGTTGTCACCACTAGTCACCACACTAGGACAGTGTCTCCTAGTTATTCTCTTGAAAATAAATAGAAATAAGAGAAAGAATAAAAGGAACTGAATTAGCTAGGAAACAATGGAATCCATGACAAGGTGCAACTTTCCCTCTACATAGGCACCCACAGGAAAGACCTACATTTCCCTATTATCACTGCACCCTTTTCCCAAACATTCCCCTACACCATTTCATACACTTACATGACCTAAATTGGTCTTCACCTGGGAAACACCCCAAACTTGAGGAGGAATATCCCAATAGGACATCCTGAGACCCTCTCCAAACTTGGCTTGTTAAAATGCATAACGTATTTGAGCATTTGTCTGGGTAAAGGGGGGTTTGATGTGCATGTTTGGGTAATTTGATTATTGGATGTGATTGACATTACTATGATGCCTGTGACTTATGATCCCATGGAGGGCATAATTTGTTTTGTTGCAGGACCATGCCTGGTGGACAAGTACATATGGGGAGATGATTAGCTCAGACCTCCATGGAGATGAAATCCCAACAGATGGATGATGTGACCCCAACCATGGGCAAAGAGACACTAGAGGATGGCACCAGGAAGAAAGAAGGACGTTCCCCCGAGACACTCTGGAAGTCCTATAACCAGGGGGGTATTTCCCTTCCACCATGACATTGGCCCTTGAAGGCCCCTGACGTCATCATATTGACCCTTGATGTCATCCTGTTAGGGTTTGACATGAGGACAGTTTGGTGCTTGTTGACATGTGTGGAAACATTTGAGGCCTATGGAGGCCTAACGTTTTTCATTTGAGGCCTAGCATTCCATGATGAGGGTCTAACATCACCCTAGAGGGGCATGATGTCATCTCTAAAGTGAAATTAGGGTTTTAATTGTTGAATTTATGTAAAAACTATATTTTTTATGTAAACTGGCCATGTCGGCCTTTTATGACCTAAAAGACAATTAAAGGTCATTGATGTTGTATAAATAAGAGATAAAAATCTTGTATGTTTTGATAATTCACTCATTACACAAGTGGTGGTATGAAATTCAACCTTCTTTAAGGTTTCTTGGTTGAAATTAGTGGTGCACACTTCTTGGAGGAGGCATGTATTGGTGTACTTTGGAAATTTTCATGTGGAGGATCTTCAACTAGGGTGTGTTTCTTGATTATTCTTAGTGAAGTAAGTGGAAAATATGCATTTATTTATTGTGAATGAATGTTTATGGTTAATTTTACTTGTTTCATGTCTAAGATTATGAAATTGCTTTCTTGAAATCCTAGGGGAAAGACACATGCTATTTTATTTTTCCCTATAGTCTCCCATGCACTAAAATTTCTTGAAAGGACATATCTTGAAGTAGATACTATATCCCTACCATTGTATCACTCTAGTAACCCTACTTCCATGCCCAATTTCACATTTTATTACAATTGTTTCAATGAAAGGAGAAATCGCCAGGGCCTAACCCTTGTTACTTTCTAGAAATTTTCTCTCGGAGGTGGATTTTTGAGGCCTTGGGATATTGACACCTCTCTTATCCTCTACGTCCCTTTGACATATCATTATCATTTCTATTTTTCCTCTAATATTTTATTCTTCCATTAGTGACTCCATTTACCCTAGAAATGCACTAATCTACCACTTGCAAGTGTTGATTGATCAAACAAACACTCACACTTTTATCCTTGAATCTTTTACTAACATTTTCTAACCCTAAACTAGGATAAATCCCAAGCTAACTTGCTGATGTAGAAAAACATTTCTACAACCATACAAACATACATTGATTTGATACATTTTCCTACATAACTTGCACTTAACCCATTCCAAACTAAATTGTGATAATTGCTAGTCAATCTTCTAGGTAAATGCTAACTTTGTATGGTGTTTTCTTGCACTTTTGACCATTAGAATTTGTTGTTGTTACAAAATATTGCTACAACCATCTAACTACAGAAACTTCTCTGCAAAAGTGACCTATTTTTCTAGCTAGAGATTTCCAAACTTGCTTGTAACAAGGTTTTATCATTCAACAAGGTTAAAACTATTTCTTCTTGTTATTTTCAAGAACTTTTAAGGCATGATTCTTGTCATTGTTATAAAATACTAATTGTTGTTATAAACTGTTGTACTTCTGAAAATTCATATAAGCTAGCTTACATTTTGAAGGTTCATTGTCTTATGAAGCACTAACAATCATTTTGGTACTTGGAAAGTGCCCCTTTTTGCCTTGTCGTCTTGTTTTGAGTAGGTACATAGTATATTTATTTGCTTCATCTCTATAAGACATAAATAACCCATTGATTTGAGTGATCTATGAGAGGGGAAAGGTTTCCTTCTGACTACTTGCCCTAGCCTTCTCAAACCCCCAGGTCACTAGGGACATCTCCCCTGGGGTAGTCTTAACATACTCCTAAATTGAAAGGGATTTCCTATTAAGGTGGCAGTGATAGTTTATTCCTAGTTACGCCAATTTTGTACCCACTTGCCTTGAGCTTTGGGAAAGTACAAATTATGTGATAAAAGTGCCCAAACCATCGCATCCTTTGGGTGAGATTGAACCGACCAACCAAGTCACTATGTTGTGTGTCTCACTCAAGTCGTGATGCGCCCAACCGTTGTGTCGATTTGTTGGGTCACACCCCAACTCGCCCATTATGTTAGAACTTTGTAATTTTCCCAAGGCTGTGGAGGCAGTCACAGAGGCAACATCGAAACTGCTTCGAGTCAAGGATCTATCCCTCCAAGACTCAGAGAGGGATCTCTCTATATGATCTATATTTTCTTAAGGGATATTGTTAGCTTCAGAAGTCACTCCTAGATTGTGGCAAAAGCAGATCCCAACGCCCATCATTTTTGTGTCACAAATAATTTAATGGGGGTGGTCGGATGGATAGAAACCTAGGAAGGTATCACTTTAACTCAGAAAACCGAGCCTGGTATGAAAAAACAGAAGAGGTCTTGATCTAACTTCCATCAGTGAGTTGATTATAAAATGAGTAGATGGAAGACTTGGTAGGAGGAGTGAA
>ML827475.1:82616-97035 GCA_009831015.1 Picea engelmannii | reverse complement strand
GGGGGGGGGGGGTCCGAGTGAATGAGGGACGTGGATTTGTTTTGTTTGGGGATGTGTGCATTGTGTGTGAGTGTTGTTTAATATTTTATTTTTATTTTTTATTTTTTATTTTTTGTATTTACTTTTTATTTATTATGTGTTGTTTAATTTAGTATTTGTGTTTTATATTTATGTTTTTTTATTATTCGTTTTTGTTATATGTTTTATTTATTTAATATATGTTTTTTATTATATATTTTAATATATATTTTTATTTGGTTTTTATTTTATAATTAACATTTAATTTTAATAAAGTAACTTAAATACTAACTTAATTATTAATTTAATTAATAAATAATTAACTAATTACTAACAAGACTAACCTAGCTTATTAGTCTAATTTTATTTTATTTTTGTTAGTTTGTCCATGACATGTGGGACTAACCTGTGGCTAAGAAACCACGACTCAGGGGCATCTAAGTCGTCAAAATCACCCGGGGATCGCACCCGACTTGAGCCACACCAACCCTTAACATGGCTGGATTTTTTGTCCCCGCAGGTTTCGAACTGGTGACTTTAACATCACGAAGTGTCTTAATAGCACACTCCATCACCAACTGTCCTACACCTCAAGGAAAACTTATTATTCTAATTACACTAACTTTATTAACCTATTTACTAACTACTAACATTACCAATTAATCTAATCCTTTATTTATTATCAATTACCTTATTAAACTAATCAATATTTTGTTATCCTAAGTTTGTTTATGCAGGGATGAGTGGCGGGCGAGATGTAGTCAACGGGACAAATGGGCAAGGAAGTGAGGGCACATAGGTGGATGAAGGATGAAGTAGGGTGATGAAGGATCAGGCGAAATGGATGGAGGGGAAAATGGAATCAATTGAGCCAAATGTATTCATCACGGGAGAAACGCCAAATTAGCAGTTGAAGAATCGAGTTACCTATGATTATAGGACCCCAACACATTACACGAGTCGGTTCCACATTTTCTCACCTTGAGTCCTCCACACAAAATTGTTGTATGCAAGGTAATATTTTATTTTAATTCTCTTTACCTAATCTAACATAAACTAATAAATGCTTGTGTAGAAACATAATGAGGAAAAAATGGATATGGAAATGAGATGCAAGGAAATGAAAAATACAACTAGCTAAATCCTAACTGGAGGAGCAAAGAGCAAAGTCTGGAAAAGTAACTGATAGTAGGGAGAATAGTCCACCACTGCCATAAAAAATGAACCCGAATTAGACCCTCTCAACTCTTTCCCAAAGTGAAATATCCCATTGTTAAGAGCGCTTTCGTGTCACAAAACCAATTGGTAACAAGGCTGAAATAAAATGCAATTAAACATATAACGATAGAGGGAATATTCCACTAACTAAAGAATATACGAAACCAAAGGCTTTGAGTAATCGAGAAAAGTTCACAAGATCTCAAGAGGGTCCTTACTTAACGTTAGTTGTTGGCAAGCAAAATATTAGTGAGGGTTCACACTACTAATGAGAAAATAGTCACAAGATGGAATGTGCACATCCACAAGAACTAAGAGAACATGGAAAGGAGATTGTAGCACACAACGAATCAAAATTCTTCAAGAGTATAAACACAATCGGTAATAACAATCTCTTTCTTAACATATGAAGATAGCATACAATGCCAAAAAGATAACCTTTTGTGTGAAGGAAAGGGTTCTATTTATAAGTTTTGCTTGAGGCACTTGGCTTTCCAACATCGTGACTCTTCAGATACCTTATACTCTTCAACCACCTTGGGATGTCAACCTTTTAATTTTTGTCGTATCCTCATGTTGACTCTTCAACCTTATTGTGTAGACAATATCCAATTAAATTTTTAATAATTACAAATTTCTTTTACAGAAAGTGAGGCTTATCAATGAACAATGTTTTGACTCTTTGTGGTCACATGTTGAGCACAAGTCTTATTCCCTAACCAATATCTTCTCCTTACTCGCTTATGCATCCAAGTCATCTTGTTCATGATAGACACTTCTACGATGCTTTGGCTCAGTGATTGCAGACTATGGACTTTTTTTTTCATACTTGCTCCATGGATGAAAATTAAACATTCTCCTATGGTACATAGTATTGGAAATTGTACTGGCCTTTGAATTTATTGTCTCCATGTTTGGGGATTTATCTAATATTCATCTTTCTCCTTTTTTATCGCACATTTTTTCATACAAACATAGACTTCATTAAACAAAGACAAATCAAAAAGCTTTCCTCAAGCTCAAACCATGATACTTAAGAGATAAGATATGACACGACAGAGGTGAAAAATAATACTAATGATTACCAAGCTAGAAGTAAACTTGATTATTAGTTTCAATTGCATCATTCACGAATTTAATTCATTTTTCATTTTAAAAGATGGGCTCGAAGCCATATACAAGACACAAATAAAATTGAATGAGAGAAAAAAAGTTAGAAGTCATTCATCTTCACATTACATCTTTGAATTTACAATAATAAACCACTCGTTCAAAAACCATAACAATGGATCTTACACCTAAGTACAATAATGCGTTTGTCAATTTGAAAACACCATTATCACGACATCAAGCAAAGTAAGTGATATAACTAATTATCGTTTGCAGTGAATGCATTTTGAAACTTAGATTTTCCCCAACAACTTTTGGGTATTAGATAATGGTTCGGACAACCTCCTTTGCTTACCCAAAACAATAAAATGAAAATGCAACGACAATTAGAAGGATCATGTTCTATACAAGGTTTAATTAAGAAAAATGATTCAAACGTTCTATTGTTTTCCTAGTTGGATTGTAGGAGATTGATATTATTACTAGAACCCTCTATTGATGATTGCATATGTATGAACATCATGGAATCAAATTTGTGATTTTCTTAGATGCTTGGAAAAGATGGTCATCACTTCAAACTAATTGTTTAATGAAGAATAGGTTTCCAAAATACTAGGGTGCAATGTAGACTAGTTTTAGGCATGAAATTGATTTGATGGGGAACGATACTTCGATTTGAACTGTTTGGAATTGTTTGAAACATGCAACACAAAATCAAGTTGAATTATGATGAAAATAAGGATGCTTGGACACCCATAGAGACTGCGAGAAAAAAATAGCTTTCCTACAAGCACACACACACACACTCTAGAATCTCATGACTTGAAGAAGAAGATTGCAAACATATGAAAAACACTCACTCACAACCAATAGATGGTAAATAAGCATGCCCAAAGTAAATTAAAAGCCATCTTGTAATGTCCCCATTTTGGGACATTATAACTTTATAGAGTGTTATGCCTACCAGAGTAGCCATATAGGGGTGACAGAGAGTTCGAGAGATATTGAGGGGTTTTATTGGGCCCGACTTGCATTTTTCATCATCAGGATCCATTTTGCACAACTTGGTTTTGGTTTCGTTGCATTCGGACAATTTCTGTAATTTTGAGTTATTATGGGTCATATCTTAATTAATTTCATTAACAAGGTCATAATGGGCATATTACTTGGAGAAACCTCTTAGTGTAATAGCTCATTGGAATCGAAAAGAGGAGCACTATAGGATAAGATGATGAGAAGTGACTTTCAGTGGTCGGAGAAGCCATAAGGATGGATAAATCACTTTTTAGAGGTAAAATTATTAATTAATTAATTAATTAAGTGATTTAATCAAGGAATAATAAAATAAAGTAAAAGTCACTTGCAGGGAAAAGGTCAACAATGAATTAGGGTTTCAACAGTGAATTAGGGTTTTGGAAAGCTATAAGAGAAGAGTCAGCGACCTAATTCATTATTATGCAGATTATGACTTGTCATTGATGAGAATAGGCGCATCTCATGAGAGATAGTTCAGTGGATTCCATGAGGAAGACACTAGTTGGTTGATTTCGGTGTTGAGAGACACACCCTATTCATTGGGAAGATCATTCAGGTCTTCCATCATTCTTCAACAATAGTTACACAGTGTTTAGCAGCAAGGGTGCATTCATCCAGAGTGAGGACACAACTTCTAAGAGGGTTTTAAGTTGACTCATCCCATCCAGGGAGAATTTTGAGATTTCCCTCCGACCCATTTGAGAGGAGGGAAAGGCGCATCTTTTGCCTAGTTCCTCATCAGATTCTGATGGAGGAATCAACTGGGAAGCATTTTCTTGACTTGGACATGCGACACTTTTGGCGGGCGCATTTGGGGTTCCAGAGCGAGCATCAGACCAGATTCAGGGAAACCCTTCCGACCCATTTCCCATTAGGCCAAGGTGGTCATTTTGAGACATATATCATCTGATTCCGACGGTGGAATCACTAGGACGCATTTTTCCAAAAGAAGAGGGGCGCAGTCCCCCAAGGGTATCCATCTGGGGTCCAGATTCATCAGCAGAGGGGTCCGACAGATACCAGTACGGAGGACTAGAGAAGGGCACATCATTTGGGACAGTTTCCAGGCCATTCCAAGAAGTATAGCTCCCAGACAAAACTTTCTAGACTTCCAACAGTTACCGTCAAAGGTTCCATAGTCCCAACGCATCCATTGATTCTACAGTGCTCCCATATTCCGGGTATTATCTTTTAGTTACTTATTTGTATTCCGGCTAAGATCTTTTGTCTTTTGATCTAGTCGAGTATTGTCAGTTTATTCAGCCGCATTCGACCATTTTGTAATCCAAAGAGATATCATAATACAAACTTTGCAGTCCTTTGTCGCGTTTATTATTTGTATGATTATTTATATGTTGTAGACCATTGATCCTACACACACATTAGCAACATTTCCTAGACTATCCAAGTCAGGAACATTACACATCTAGGGTATAATGGTGTTAAACCAAGGTAGTAGGAGACCAATATGAAAGGATAATTCTTCAAGATTGAGTTTCATGCTACAAAATCATCGTGTTTGAAGACAATTTGCTTTCCTAGGTGGTCAATTTGTCTTTTAATGAGTGATTCACTAAGTTAGAGAGCTAACAAGAAATGGAGGTGATTGATTCTCTTTAGCAAAATAATTTTCTAAGTTAGCAAGCAAGCATGGTGAGAATTTTGTCTCTTTTGAGTGAATTGATGGGCTAGGGGGTTTACTGGCCTTCAAGGTGAGTGATTTCCTAAGTGAGATTATTGGATTCCTAGGTGAAAAAATTGTCTCTTGTAAGTGAATTGTTGGGTCAGGGGGTTCAATGGCCTTCCAGGGGAGTGATTTGTCTCTTGTGAGTGAATTTATAAATAAGGGAGTTTACTAGCTTCCCAGGTGAGTGATTCAATGGGATAGGGGAGAAACATACACTCCAAAGTGAGAAACTTGTCTTTAGTTCTAGGTTTTCCAATTTTCTTGCCTCCAAGGCGGGTGATTTATCACTAGTGTTGGTTTTTCCATTCTACTCGCCTCCAAGGTGAGTGATTTTTCTTGTGTGTTGGATTCTGTTGAGATATTTTGGTTAATTTTCACTTGTGGCCATGTGCCAACACACTTTGTAGGTAGTTGATGATTTTAATGAGCCCACCTATTATAAGTACTAGTGGGTAGTTACACCATTATTACACTTTATTGTAATTTAGGGTAAATTTGTGTAACCTGTTACTAGGGGTTAACACCTTAACCATAGTAGGAGTGGTATAAATACACTACATCCCTCATTTTCACAACCATCACATTCAATTGTGTTTAATAATTGTTTGTGTAAGGGAACTTACATTGATTCGTTGTACTTGTGTTGCACTCTCTTGTGGTCTTTTTATGGCGTTGCTTTTTTCAATGGGTTTATTGGGGAGTTCACTGTATATCCTCTACTTCATGATTTCTAAGATGGTATAAAAAATAGTGTGGATTTTTCCTTTTCTATCAAACACTTTACTTTTCACATTTGAAATAGGGTTTCAAATTTATTTTTTTTACATGTGGTTCATGACATTGGATATTGGTGCTCGCTACATTTACATAAAACCTCCCTGAAATCTGTGAGAGAACATGGGGTGGCTGATCATTTTCGGAGTATTGGGGGATCAACAACAAGAACATCTTATAGACCCATTAAAGGGAACAACATGTCACTCCAAGGATTTGAACCTGGGTGGGGAGGGTAACAATCATTCCTCTCAACCACCCAAGATACATACAATGAACAAATAGGGTTTCAACTTTATTTCAAGGGTGGTACAAATATGAAATCATGGTTTTTCAACACCCTTGTTTGGACAACAATTAGTTTTTTTAGGGTATTTAACCCATCAATGCACCCCTACTTGTCGATGTTACTTGGGTTTTTCGTGAATTTAAGAAAGATTGTTGTGATTTTGATCCCTTGAGAACAACACACTCTTTTTCACTTTGATTTAGTCACGATTTATTATTGATATGCACTGGTATTGTGACATCTATGGATGGAAAATGGATTTCCCCCCACCTGAATGGGGCAAACTCTATGCATGGATTGTTTAAATGGTAGCTCTACTCCATAGTAAATGTTTATGGTTATATTTGGATAAACCACTTCCCATAGCCATTGATGACAACTATGATCTTGTATGTTTGAAGATGGATGAAGCTCTTAGATTGACCACTTTGTACATGCAACCTAATGTTTTCCATCACACAAACAACACAAATGAAAACTATGATATTTTATGTTTGAAGATGGATGAATCTCTTGGATTGATCACACTGTACATTGAAACTAATCTTTTCCATCATACAAACAACCAAAGTGTAAATTAGGGATGATTTTAGGGGCTAAATTTCTCTCATGGGTTAATTTTCCATGGTTTTTCCAAAAACGAGATTCGCTATTTTAAAAATGATTCGCCCAAATTCTATATGATAAAATTATTTTACCTTAAAAATCGCAAATTTTTTATAAAACCTATATAAAATATCTAGAAATTTGAATATTTTTACAAAAATATCGCCAAACTTTTATAGTTGACATATGAAGGATTAGTAAGATTCGCCAAGGTTTCTACATTTTAAAATAAATTTCCATCCTTAAAATCATCCCTGGTGTAAATCATGTTTGAGATGCCTTCCACACCCATTTGACATAGTCAACACTACTCAAATGATTTTGATCCCTTAAGAACAACACACTCCTTTTCACTTTAATTCAGTTACAAGTTATTGTTGATATGTACTGGTATTGTGAGATCTATGGATGGAAAACAGATTCCCCCCCACATGAATGGGCTAACTATATGCATGGACTGTTCAAATGGTAGATGTACCCCATAGTAAATGTTTATGGATGTGTTTGGAGAAACCATTTCCCATAGCCATTGATGACAACTATGATCTTGTATGTTTGAAGATGGATGCATCTCTTGGATTTATCGCTTTGTACATGGAACCTAATCTTTTCCATCACATAAACAACAAAAATGACAACTATGATCTTGTATGTTTGAATATGGATGAAGCTCTTGGATTGATCACTATGTACATGGAACCTAATATTTTCCATAACACAAACAACAAAAGTGTAAAGTAGATTTGAGATTCCTTCCACACCCCATTTGGCACGGTGAACACCACTCAAATCTATGGACTTGAGACTGAGCTCTCCAACCTCATAATGGTGGATTTTACCATTATTGAGAAGCACATTTCCATATTCAAAAATATGAACACAAACATTCTTACAAAAGGTGGTAAAGATCAAATGGATTCTAAATATATCAATATTGTTTTTAATAACCTCTCTTGCATTAAAACATTTTTCTATCATTTTTTCCTTCCAAATATGACTTGTCCTACTTTGGAAGATGTATTTTGTAATTTTAACTTGCATCAAGTCACCTTGTAAAACCTGGGTGAGCTATCTCCTCAAGAGAATTCCTATACTAAGGCTACTCCCTCTTCATGTATGCATGAGTTTGTAGGGGTCACTTCTAGGTATTCAAAAGAGAAGAGGCCAACATGCTTGTATTGTTGAAAGGAGGAACATCTGTTCAAGAACCGTCACTTCCAAATTCAAAATATTGAAGATATTGCTTAGTGAATAGATGGAAATGATGATCTCTTAGAAGACAAGTCTAGCGAGTCAACAAACTTGGTTTTGGATACTGCTCTATGGTCTTCCACCTCCACAGAAGAATGGATTGTAGATTCCAAGGTTACCATACATATGGCGAAGCATTGACACTGTTGTAAACTTGAGATGTTCCTGGCTGCTTAGGAACTATGCCAAGGCACCTCAAAACCTAATTTAGGCCACAATCTTGATCTTGGACCAAAGGGGGCTCCCTCATAAAATTCAAGAAATATAACAACTTACTTTCACTAAGAAAAAACTCTCAAAATTAAGCTCAGATAATAAATGCCAGATTCAACATAACCAAAAAAATGATAAAATGGTTGAAGGGAAAAGGTGGGTGGTTGTCATTAAAAGACCTGTAAACCTATTAGACAAAATCCATTTCCATTGGGAACTCAAGTCTCATTAAACATAGCACAATAGCTGGTAATGATAGGTGGAAGAAAATGAGTAGACCAATAAACCTCAGGCCTAGTAGTGAGTAAGCAAGTCCCAGGTTGAAATGAAGAAAGAATGATTTGTTGAACATTTAAATAGATACAACAATAGATAAGTGCATGAGTTGGGAATAAACCATTAATCCAACAACATAACACTTATACAAATAACTTGCAAGTGTATTAATATATATCTATTGAATATGAAATTATCATAAAAACATACATAACAATAGTGGAAGTTGTACCAAATTGTTGTTTACAAAATATATTGATCTCAATGCAAATTACAAAATAATATATAGAATATAGATGAATTTAAAGAAGCTTAATACATGAAATAGAAAGAGAACAATGCTCTACATAAATAAGAAGTGATGGATGATTCATTCGGACTCATAAATTTATAGTCAATGGCCTCTCATGCTCATTCAAAGTACACAGTCCTCGCTATCCTAAATTCCTAACCCCCTCCTCTCAAGAAGTCTTCAACTGTTAATTTTATCCTCATCGAATGCTTGAAATCCTTCTTGGAATAGTGGAACTGATTTTCATTAACAATATGAAGGTAAGAAGCCCTTTTGAAAGGATCAACAACTATGGTAGATGCGTTGTTCAAATAATAAAATTATGTTATTATATAAAATTATCCCTATTCCTTTATTGCCACACACGTTTCCATCTATCCCTAGATATGAGCTCATTATGCCACCTCATACCATATCTAGCTGTGCGTATTTTTTAACCTTCAACATCCTTGTTGAATTCTTGTTTGTCGGATGTGCCATTGGAAACCTGAATTTACCTCTGCACAAACCTAAAACTCAACAACAATTGAATGAGCTTCAAATAAATATTGATCGTCGATTTGCAGGGTTCAGGGTTAAGGATTTATCCCACATTCGTTGTGAAATTTGTTTTCAATAATTTTATATAGAAAAAGAATTTCCACATTGTTTGTATGTGATTGGGGATATTATGGAATTCTATGTGTTTGATATAAAGATTGGCCTTGTTTAATTGGACTAGGTTTAATCCTTTAATCCATACTAGTCTTAATAACCCGATGGTTGGTTCGTTGACCTGGTGCCCAGTTGGACAGGTGATCCCAAAACTCTAGTGGCCGGTTGGCTCGGTGTCCCTGTTATCTCGATACACAATGACTGGTGCAATAATCTACCCGATGGCAGTTCCCAAATAACTTTGTGTCCCGTTGACCTGGTGCCCGATGGATGTATATTATCAGTGGCACAATGTCTAGTTAGCTCAGTGGTCAGTTGGCTCAGTGGCCTAGTGCCTCGATGCTTCTTTCAATTAGTTCCCATCTCTATTTTGATTTTTATATCCCTATAACTCTGTATCATCTTGGGTTTTTTTTCTTTGATTCACCTATCATATGAAATTGAGTGTAGATTTTGGAACCTTGGCGTCTGGTTTGACTCGGTTTACGGTTTGGAAAATTCCAACAAATATTACATAAATTGGCACTTATACATATGGTGTGGCTCAACTTTGGTTGATTTGATTAGTACTTGGGTATGTCATTTAACCCTTGATAATTTCTCGGATATATAAAATAAAAACATAAATCCCTACCCTAATTTGCAACAAAATAAAGCAAAATTTGACAAAGTCAATTTAGATTACAACAAACACCTCTCCAATTACAGTGATAAACATAAAGGGTAGTAGATAACTATTGGTGATAACTCCACTCTCCCAATGTTTGGTTGTAGTATTGTTCAAATTGATAATTCTCAGTACAAAGATGTTCTCCATGTTCCTTATGTGGGACCCAATCTTYTCTCTATTTACGACATTACTCACACCAATAAAAAGGTGGAATTTTGGCCAGATAGATGTATTGTTAAAGAAATCAATGATAAATTAAAAGTTGTTGCCTCTAGATATTCCATGTCCCTTATGTGGGACCCAATCTTCTTCTCTATTTACGACATTACTCACACCAATAAAAAGGTGGAATTTTGGCGAGATAGATGTATTGTTAAAGAAATCAATGATAAATTAAAAGACATTACTCACACCAATAAAAAGGTGGAATTTTGGCAAGATAGATGTATTGTTAAAGAAATCAATGATAAATTAAAAGTTGTTGCCTCTAGATATTGTGATGAAAGAAAATGAATGTACAAGTTGGTGAAGTCTTCTCCACATATAACTTCAAATAAGTTTATTGCAATGGTAGCCAATGTAGATGAAGAAAGCAAGCTATGATACTATCATCTGGATCACACCAACAATGGATCCTTGAGGCACATGAGTCGCCTTCATTGTTAGGAATATGTTATATTCTTTGCATGTTTATCTCCGCGTGCTAGGGGAAGGTGGTGTTGTAGGGGGGTTAGAGCCCCCATCTTTTTTGGGGGGTTGTTTTTTGGTCATTTTGTGATTTTTGGCCCTTTGTAATCTAATCCTAGTTAAGCGATTAGGGTGTAATATAATTTGGGTTAATAGATTAGGTTTTTGGATGCTGCAGAAAACCTAAATATTGTATTATGTATAGTAAAGTTAATACAATGAAGAAAAGAGAGGTGCAGTTGTAAGTTTTGCTAGTTTTCTCGATTAATGGTTTCTAGGGTAAATCTCTGCGTACTATGTGTATGCCATTTTTGTTCTTTCTATTTTTCTTAAGAATCTATATGCATTGTTTCACTTCAAAGGTTTAAAACTTACATTTGGTATCATAGAAAGGATATTGGCTTTAGAAATGATATTTGTGGCTAAGGGTCCGACTTGTTTTTGATAGAGCAATTTTATCTTGGGTTTGTGATAAATATGGTTTTAGTGGGAGATATATGAGGGTGATTCTTGTGTTGAAAGAGAATGATGAGTAATTCTAGAACTGAGATTAAGAAATTTAATGGTCAAATATTTGATCTATGGAAGCTCAAGATAGAGGGCCTTCTTGTAGACAAAGAATAGTGGGTCACTATGGATTCTGGTACTGCACCTACGAGTATGGCTATGACATAATGGAAAAAGTTGGATAGGAAGGAAGAGTAAAATCTAGTTGTGTATTTCATATTCAATGTTACTGAATGTCTTAGGGGAGGCTACAACCAAGGAGTTATGGGATAAATTAGGGACTTTGTATCAATCCAAGTCCCTGGTAAACAAAATTTTCCTTCGAAATAAGATGTACCTCCTAATGATGAATGATGGAGACTTTGTTATAGAGAATATAAATGAATTTAGCACTGTGGTAATTCAATTTTTGTCTGTCGATATTCAAACTTCTTATGAAGATAAGTGCATTTATTTACTATGTTCTTTGCCAGATTCATGGGATAGTCTAGTTGTAGTTATTCAGAGTAATGCAACCACATTAAAGTTTGATGACGTGGTTACATCCTTAATATTGGAATAAATTAGGCAGAAAACCATGGATAGTCAGAGCACATATGCCTTATATGTAAGAGGTCATCTCCAATATAGAAATAAAAATAATTCTTTGGGGGAGAGATCTAAATCTCTAGGAAAATATTTAAGGAAATGTTGGAAATGTGGTAAAGATGGGAATTATAATAAGGATTATAGATCTAAAAATGTTGATAAAGGAAGGGATCTAATGATGTTCCTTCCACAGAAGGGAATACCTCCTTAGAGGAAGGAGGGGATGTGTACTTGACTTCTACAAGCACACATTTAGATCATGATGTATAGCTAATTGACTTAGGTACTTATTTTCATATTACTCTTCACATGGAGTGGTTTTGTGAATATGAAAAGTATAATGGAGGGAATGTTTTCTTAGAATATGAATTGACAACGATAATCATAGGATGTGGAAGAGTTAAGTTTTTTCTCAAGGATGGAATGATTAGAAAACTCCTTAGGTTTTTGCACATTCCAGATATAGCTATAAAATTTATATCCATAAGTAAGATGATTGATGGAGGTGTACATAATACGTTTGAAAAGGAAACCTACAAAATGGTTCAAGGAGAAATGGTTTTGATGAGGGAAATTCGGAATGGAACTCTGTACAAGATATTGGGAAGCTCTGGCATTGATGGGTGTAACATTTTCCCGAGGATGGAAATAAAAAAGAAATAATACCTACCATCTCTGGAGAAAAGACAATGTTGTGGTATAAAATACTATGACATATTGGAGAGAACAACTTTCTAACATCACATGGTAAAAGTATGGTTGGAGGTATGATTGATTGCATACTAGATTTTGATTTCTGTGAACATTTCTTATATGGTAAACACAACTGGGTAAGATTCTCATTTGATGCTACAAGATAAAAGGGGATCTTATATTTTATACATGGTAATGTGTTTGGATTTGTGTCTATTCCATCATTAGGTAAATCTATGTACTATGTTTCATTCATAGATGATTTATTAAGGAACGCGTGGATTTATTTCCTATGAAAGAAATTTGAGGTCTTTGATAAATTTAAAGAGTTTAAGGCTCTTATAGAGAATTAGATGGAGAAGAAAATAAAGGTGATGAGGATAGATAATGGTGGAGAGTTATATGGAAATAAATTTGAGGAATTTTGTAAGAAGTGTGGGTTTAAAATCGGCCTCCTAAATGGCCCTCATTAGATTAAATTTGGGTTTAAAATGGGCCTCCTAAGGAAAATAGTAAAATAGTAAAAGCATATGCCACATCACACTAAGCATATTCCATGTCACACTAAGCTAGAGATGTTATCTAGTGAATGCTAATCTATATTGCCTCCTTAATGATAGTTTCCAAGTAAGTTGAGTTAATGTAGAGTTAATAGGTGAGAGTAAAAAATAAGAACAAAACTTTTAGATTCTTGTGCACAAAAAAAATGTAGTGCCAAAATTTATAAATTTATATTATATTATATTTAGAATAATTTATAATTTCATTAAATATACTATTACCTTTTTATATACTTAAAATTATAATTAAATAACAGTTAAAATTTTAATAATAATAATAATAATAATAATATGTACTTCTTATAAATATTTTATATAATACATAATTCATTATTATATATAATATGAGGTCTCCCACAACACCCACCTAGTGCGCGCACTCCTTGGGAAGATTCAGTGATGGAACACACAAAGAACACAAGGAAGGAAGCGATCGATTAGATGAACAAATATGTTTGGGTGTGAGAAACAACACCTTGAGCACATGATGGTGATGTGTGCCACCAAGGGGGAACAAACCTTACTTTCCTTAGAACGATTGATATAAACTTGGTTTGTGTTTTGGAAAGGGAAGGGAAACTTGGGAGCATGCCCAAGGAGTGGACTCATCTGCCCTCAACAACATGGGCACAACATAAAGGTTTGACTAACCCATCGACACACCCATGAGGAGTCACGATAATCAACACGAGAGAGCGCACAAGTCAAGGGGTGCTCACCTAAGGATGGGGTGTGTAGATCCTAGAGATTAACAGTTGATGGGCATCAGGCTCAGATGGGCACACTGAGTCCATAGAAGGGGCATGGTGAGTTAGTTGAGTGCGTGTTCGTGAAGGGGTATGATATGTTAGCGTCATCATTTTTTTCAGTTAGAGTCAGTCTTAGTTGAGTCATGGTTCGTGTTTCAAAGCATGTGAGGTCAGGTACCAAATAATGAATGGGTCGAATTCAGCAAGTGGTCGATTAGCCCTTGGATTCGGGAAGGGATGTCAGAACCAAAACATGTGTAAGTGGTAAAGGTATTTTCCCAAAGAGTCGGGTCCTGTCAAACGAGAAGGTTTTACGTGCCAAAATTCGAGGCAAGTTGTTAAATATAAGTCACGTCGGCAGACAAAATGACCATCATCAACTCATTATGAAGTCATAAATAATGAAAAATCACGACGCTCATATCACGTATGCTCTGTAGCTCTTATCAGTTGTAATTTACACACCCCGAAGTGTACCCGTCGCAAGGATGTGCTGTGAAAATCTCCGGCTTGATTCAAAACCTCCATTCACCATGGATTCA
>ML827475.1:49822-81445 GCA_009831015.1 Picea engelmannii | reverse complement strand
AGAAGCTCCTGAGAGCGATTAGGAAATATTTCACCTATGAAGGAAGATTTGAAATAATTCACCCACATCACATCAGATTGTTGATGCATTTCACTAGAAGGAGACCATTAAATGTGTCTTTCTTCTTGCACCAAATCCTATGAGAAATGGAAGACGACGTCAAGGCTAATACAAACCAGTTGAAGAAGAAACTATCTCATGTCTCGATGATTAAATTAATGATAGTTTAGGAGTTGAGGCGACTGGGAAACAACTGGGATTCATTCCTACTCACAACCGATATCCCTAGAGACCTCAAAGGAGATTCCCCTCTACCGACGAAAAAAGTGACATCTCACCGCACAGAGGCGGAAATAGGAAGGGTCGCGGAATAAGGAAAGACATTGGAAGCCATATTCCCCCAACAACTGATACCCCAGAGAAGGGGAAGGACAAGGAAGAACAAGGAAATTGGGGAATCCCAAGTCCCAAGCGAGCCACGTGAAAAATCAACTGTCGAAGAATTACTCATGCGCTCTATTCGGCTGGAACTTGTCAAAGGTCCAAGTCGAGAAAACTGTGGCAGAAAGAGAAGGACAGACACTGAAGGCATAGATATTCGCAAACCTTCGCAACAACTAAAGAAAATGTGGCTCACTATTGCTGAGCTATACCAGGAGAATAGGGAATTGAAAAAATAGTTAGCAGCAAAGACCCTTGAGGCATCAACATCATAGGGCCGAGAGGGAAACGTGACATGGATCAAGAGGCATCTCAGGGAAGCGCAAGATACAATCATCCAACTACACGAATCATAAAGGATGTCAAAATAAAGAAATGCAAAGCACTTCAAGGAATGTGGACCGGCACTAGAAAACATTTGTGCGGCTCTGGCCAACGCGCGAAAGAGGCTGAAAGGGAACACGATTCTGCAAAGGCAAGTAATGAATCTGAAAAGGCGCAACTGGTCTCTCCAGAGAATGCTTCGAATGTCCAAACTGTAGACAAATCCAGAAGCATGATCGATCGACTCCATTTTTGTCTTCTCAACGTGGTGCGGATTTTGTCTCCCCATGTCATGTTTTCCATCAGGAAGTAGGGACTCTGATAGGCACCCACGCGACAAGCATACGACGCAAAGTGTTGGAGACTCATGTATTAAAAAGGACATGTGTACGTTGGACATGCGACAGTTTGAAGAGAGGCGTTTTCCCTAATCAGGGTCGTCATCTTGAAACACCTGCAACATTCTGCAGTCACCTGCCACATGCACGCTCCAGAAAATAATCGCGCGACATAAATCAAGGGCATTACGATAGGTTCATTGGCCCTCAACCAAGTTTTGAGGAAAATTTGGTCAGGTTTGACCACGTTTTGTACTTCGACACATTGGTTGAGAAAGGAGTGCCCAGACAGAGCTGAGATTGTGGATATCATCGATTTTGCGGGCTATGTGGACCCAACAAGGGGTTCCTTAGGGTTATTGTAATGGGTTATGGGATATCGGCCCATGGGTTCTCCCATGTTTAGGCATTTTTATAAGGGATTGTAAAAGTATAAGTAAGAATGTATTGTATAAGAGTAAGGGATAGTGGGAAATGGCTAAGTGCAAGTAGTTCTGAGTTGATTTGTGAAACAAAATGTGTATGTAAGGCTTTGTGCTCGATAGAGAAGTTGGATCTGTGTCTTGAACTAATTTTGGGAAGGAGGATCTGATGCTTAGTGCGTAGATCTCATGTCTGGTGCGGATCTTGTCTCTATGGCTTGGTGCACAGGATCAACTGAATGTAAGAGATTGAAGAATAATAAAGAAGATGAAGCAGTTGGTGGATGTAGCCCCACACTGGGGTGAACCATGCATATCTTGTGTGTTTGGTTTTCTTTGTGCTTTGCTGGTTATGTTATGAATATGCCCAGTGCCTTGAATGTTATGTATGATAGATAGATTTGTTGTTTCTTAGTGCTTTACTTGTTTTAAGGACGAATGAATGTAGATCTAACTCAGTGCTATGTGCTAAGTGGTTGAAGTGCTTAATCTTTGTTGTTACTATGCCGATCTCTATTAGGGTATGTTCTGCGATGTTATTAAAGCTAATGAAATAATGCATATCATCTTCTAAGTGTTAATAGAGTACTCTGCGAAGTGTTATTATCACATATCTGTGTCCCAGCTTGGTTATAGACACCTGCATCCTGTAACCCCCTTGCTTCTACCTCGGGTGAGACTTTCCCTACTTCGCAGGTGTTGCTGAAAGGGACAGTAGTTTGGGTTTTTTTGGTGCACTATTGAAGCGTTGAACCTTAGGTCTTCCCCTGTGCCAACAAATGGTTTCATTGATGGGACCTGAAACTGTGATTGTTGGGAACTGAAGTAAATAAAAGAGAAGCTTTGTTTGTATCTCTTCTTTTGTAGTGCACACTACTGTGTATATATCTTCTTTTGTAGTGCACACTACTCTACTTGACTTGTGAAGATATGTGCTAAGAAAGAAATCTGATCTGAAGAAAAGAGGTAAAGATTTGTGCTTTGTTAAGAGTAAGATAAGTGAAATTTTTTGTTTCGAAATCATGAATTTAAGTATGTTTAATAAATTATGTCCTAGTCTGAAGGCTAGGGAATAGTTGGAAGAAAGAGTTGATCTGAATAAATTTAATAGAAATGAAGAAATATATGTTATTCCTATGCATAGAAAGAGTTTTTGGACTAATAAGTGGATGTAAGAACCTAGAAAGAATTTTTACAAATTGCATGTCCAACACTATGACCCTAGTGTGCAATACAGAAGAGGAACATATAAGAGAAAAAGAGGATTAACATTGTGCTATAACTGCAGAAGATTAGGACATATTTCTAAGGAATGCCCTGGTATAGGTCCTACTTGGCTTTGTTATAATATTGTTGGTCATGAGGTTGAGGATTGTCCAAGGATGATTACTAAAGTTAAAAGAATGAGCATGAGACAAGAAAACTATGAAGGAAGTCAAGAGACTACGATCATTTTAGAGAATGATAAAGGGAAAGAATTAGAAGAAGCTCAGACTATGTTACTACAATTGAAAGAAACAATGAATGATCACAAAGATGTTAGTTTACCAGATATCCTGAAAGTAAAACAACACATAAGTGCAAGAATAGGAGACTTCGACATAGACTGTGTCTTGGATGAAGAAACACAAGTGAATATTATGACAAAAGACACTTGGGAAACTTTGGGAAAGCCTAGTGTGGTACCTTCATTGGGAAGGATAGGCTTGTTTAAGGGAAATATGATAACCTTATGTGGAAGAGTTACTAATGTACCTATTATTATTCATGGAACATTGACTGAAGAAGAATTTGAAGTCATTAAGTTTGTTGAGAAAAACACCCCTTTCCCACTTTTACTAGGTAAGACTTGGATTGAGGAAGATCATATCAGAGGGAAAGCAAAGGAAGAAGCTACAAAAAATAAAAAGCAAGAACTAAGGGACTTCATAGCTAGAAAAATAGACCGACTAATAGAAGAATGAGAAGATAAGTCGAAGCAACAGAGGGAAAGATAATTAGTTGTCGAGATTGAAATAATGAAAGAAGGTTTGAAGGACCTATGCATGCAAGAAAGAAGAATACCCACCCTGGAATTAATAAGAGAAGGGATTTAAACTTCGAACCCTTTGAGAGCACATCAGCAGTGCGAAGTCACTACGCTAGGAGAATATAAGAATAAGAATGGAAAGAGGAATCCATAAATAGTTAGAGAGACTCAGATCACAGGAAAGAAGGCAAGGAAGCTCAGTAAAAATAAATCCAAGTTAGAAAAGATATAGGAAGATATAGAGAACAGATGGAAGACTTCATAGACTGGAACCTCGCAGAAGGCAGGTTCACGAGATTTGAACCTCACAGGAACAACAGGACCGCAAAGAATGGGACTTCTCCCTGGCGAAGCTATATGACCGTTGGAGGCACAACGCCCATTAGAACGACGCTCCAGAGTGGTTGGGAAACTCATTTATGGGAATATGGACCACTTTTGGGATGTTGAGACTGCGCCATAATGGATAGATTGGCATTGATGGAAGCATTCCAACCCGTTGGAAGAATCTATTATGGTGGCTCACTTGTTTAACCCTTCGGACGCTGCGCTAAGACCACTTTTTTCCACCCGTGATTAACTAAGACAAGAAGAGAATTGCTTGTGTGTCAAGTTGTGTTATCAAAATCTAGACCTCTCCATCCATTTTTCTACCCCGCTTGTCCATTCGCCTACCCCGACTTGTCTATTTAAAAGTGAGAATGTACGACAAACCTAGTGCATTAGAGAAGTCTGTTGAGGAGGTCATCAAGAAGATAATGTCCAATAGATAGTTATCTGAAGGTGTCCAAGCATCATTGACCAGGGTACTGCAGGCTTCCCCTTCGACTAGATGAATTTTTGGCCGTGTCAACCCTACAACCGAGAAACGAAGTAAGCATCATGATGATCTGGCTAATGTGAAGTAGAGCCCATCGATCTTACCAGACTATATTCCACCATTGGCTGGTGTGGTTAACCATGACAACATTCCCCGGGACTAGGAGTACACTTTGATCACCATGTACATTCTGAAGGGAATACGTGTAGTCAGGAGTCAGTTGGGATAGATCCCGTTACTAAATAACAATGATTTCAATCTAGGCGACAGAAATAACTATGCTATGCTCACACCCCACTGATACTTGATGAATTTAACTAGGAAGAAGCCTCATCTGGCCTCCCAGCCATGGATTAAGGAGTTGGCGTAGTCCACTATGTTAAATGTGATGAAGATTCCCCATTTTGGCTGCCACCAAGAGGTTAACACTTACGTTAAACTCCTCTTGTCTTGCTACCATGGTGGATACCTGTGGCTCAACCAGAGGATTATTGTGGATCCGACGTTGATCCTCTGGATTACAGGATTAAGCATGCAGGGACCTGACCCTCAACAGTTTTATCTAGGGAAGGCCTTAGACTGCTCCCTAACACAAGGCATCAAGGAAGCTTACGATGAAGTTGAAAAAGGAAAGCGAGGCTACAAGGTAGCCTCTATACAAGATGATGCAGTGCACCTCGATTGCCAACTCATAGCTGGAAAGCTCGTAAGAAAGAACCATCCCACACAGGTCACCAGGTTCTTGGTGGACCTCGCAGGAATATGTGTGGAGGGAATGAAAATGAATTGGGCGAGTTACATCGTCAATGAACTTGAGAAAGATTGCCAGGAAGCTCAAGATTTGGGATACGAATTCCACTTCAGTTGGTTGACTATTTTGATTGCATTTGTTGCTTCGCAAATGCCTGAAGGATCCACCTTTCCAGAGATCGAACCCTCGGAGCCGTTGGATGCTAGGTTTTCCACCTTGTGGTACACCAATAACATGTTGAAGCAATGGCAGTCCAACTTTGTGTTCCATATGTATTATCAAGAACAAAAGGTTTCCATTGAAGCATTTCCATGCATGACACCGCGCACCCTGCAACAGTATAGACCGATAAAAAATTTCTGTGCATATCCACATTTCATCTATATCACTACACACAAAGATGAGAGAAAGGAAGAGTTGCAATCGTACTATAAGATAACAGATGAAGACATGTAGCAGATCACAAAGGAGTAGCTGGAGGAGTTCCTTGTACCTGTTGCTGATGCAAAACTCTCCGCCACTAACACCATAGGAATCCCCTTGGTCACCCGAGTCGAGGATGTCGGATAGTCTAGTGGGACAAAGAATAAGAAGAAGCATGAAGAAGTCCAGAATATAGAGAACGATGAGGAGGAAAAAACCTCTAAAGAAAATGGCTTTGGATCGCTGGGAGGAGGAGGAGACAAAGAAAATGGACAAGGAGAAGGGGATGAAGGAGAAAATAAAGGAGAAGGAGAAGCTACACCATCGAAAGATCCCCCTGCTAAAATAGTAACACCTTAGAAGAGGAAGGTTTCTCAGCAGAAACCTTCAGCATGAAAGCATAAGCGCGCTAGTAAGCCCCAGTTAGAGGCCACACTCATGGAAGACGACATCAGTTTGGTCTGCGGAGCTATGGAGGATTCTTTCGAGGACATCTTGCAGAGATATGGAGCGAAGCAGGATGAACTATATGGCGGGATAAAAAAGGAATTGAACGAAGTACAACAAGATATTTGTTCGGTTCACACAGTACCTACTGCATCACATATTGCAGAATTGGGGGATGAACCAACCCAATTGAGAAGACATGCAGATGCGACAAAGGCTCGATGTTGGCCCTTGACCAAGTTTTGAGGAAATATTGGCCGTGTTTGACCAATTTTGGGACTTCGACAGGCTGGTCGAAGGTGGAGCGTCGAGGTGGAGCAGAGATCACAAGATATCACTCATTTTGCGGGCTTGTGGACCCAACAAAGGGTTTTAGGGCTTATGTAACAGGTTATGGGATGTCGGCCCATGGGTTTACCCATGTTTAGGCATTTTTTCAAATGTATAAATAAGAAGTAGCTAAGCGATGTAAGTAGTAGTGTTATCTATGTCCACAGTATGTTTTGCTTAGTGAAAAAGATTGGAAGTTTCTTCGTGCAATCTGGTTGTGTAAAGTAAGGCTTTGTGCTACTATGGAGTTGGCTCTGTGCCTTGACCTAGTTTTGGGGAAGGTGGATCTAGCACGTTGTGCACAGATCACCTTCCCACTATAGAGTTGGCTCTATGGCTTTGTGCACAGCAGCAAATGAATGTAAGAAGATCAAAGACTAATAAGGAAGAAGACGAAGTTGGTGGACATAGCCCCACACTGAGGTGAACCACATATATCCTATGTCTTGATGTGCTTTGGGAAATGTTGTTTATGTGGTTATTTGCTTAGTTTTTTTGTTATTATGTATAATGAATGCATCAGATGTTTTATCTTAGTGCTTAATGGTGTAAATCAATGCTAGATCTGAGATAATGCTATGTGCTAAGAGGTTTTAAGGGCTTGATCTTGATTGTTACTACGTTGATATGTAATAAGGGTTAATATGTAGTGTGAATAAGAATCATAACCTAATGCATATTGTTGGCTAAGTGCTCTGTTAAGTATTGTAATCACATATCTATGTCCCAACAAATGGTTCTGTTGTCGGGACCTAAAAATGTGATTGCTAGGAATTGAAGAAAAGAGAAAGCTATGTGCACAGATCTATTGTTGTAGTGCACAATATTCTAATCAACTTGAGAATATTTGTGCTAAGAAAGGAACCTGATCTAAAGAAAAGAGGTAAGATCTTAAAGCTTTGTTCTCTGGTAAAGGTAAGATAAGTGGAAATTTTTTCTTTGAAAAGTATGAATCTAGGTCTATTTGATAGATTTTGTCCTAGTCTGAAAACTAGGGCACAGTTAGAAGAAAGATTTCATCTTAAAAAATTTGATAGAAATTGAGAAAAATATGTTATTCCTATGCATAGAAAGAATTTTTGGACTAATAAGTGGATGCAAGAACCTAGAAAGAACTTTTGCAGATTGCAGGTCCAACAATGTGATCCCATACCGCAATACAGGAAAGAGTGGGGCTTGTTTAAAAGAAAGAGAGGATTAACATTGTGTTACAATTGCAGAAGACTGGGACATCCTGCTAAAGAATTCCCTGGTGCAGGTCCTATTTGTCTTTGTTGTAAATCTATTGGTCATGAGGTTGAGGATTGCCCAAGAATGATCGCTAAGTTGAAAAGATGAACATGAGACAAGAAAACTATGAAGAAGGTCAAGAAACTAAGGATCTATTAGAAAACCAAAAAGAGAAAGAATAAAAGAAAGCTCAGACTATGTTAGTACAGTTAAAAGAAGCAATGAATGACCACAAAGATGTTAGTTTGTTAGAGATCTTGAAAGAAAAACAGTGCATAGTCACAAGAATATAATACTTCGACATAGATTGTGTACTAGATGAAGAAACACATGTGAATATTATTCCAGAAAGCACTTGGGAAATTTTGGGAAAGCCTTCTATGATACCTTCATTAGGAAGGATAGGATTGTTTAAAGGAAAGATGATAACCCTATGTGGAAGAGTTACTAATATACCTATGATTTCTCATGAAACATCGACAGAAGAGGACTTTGAAGTTACTAGGTTTCTTGAGAACAACGCCCCTTTTCCAATTTTATTAGGAAATACTTGGATTGAGAAAGATCAGATCAAAAGGAAAGTAGAGGAGGAATATACAAAAAATAAAAATCAAGAACTAAGGGATTTCATAGCTCGAAGAATAGATCAAATGATAGAAGAACGAGAAGTTGAGTCGAAGCAGTAGAATGAAAGAGAAGTAGTTGTCAACTTTGAAAGAGCGCAAGAAGGGTTGAAGGACCTATCCATGCAAGAACAAAGTATGCCCACCTAGGACCTAGTAAGAAAAGAGGTATTACCTTTGAACCCTTTGAAATAACATTGACAGTGTGAAGTTACAATGCTAAGAAAAGATAAGAATAAAAATGGAAAGAGAAATCTAGAGACTCATATCACAGGAAAGAAGGCAAGGAAGCTCAGTAAGAAGAAATCAAAGTTAGAAAAACTATGGGAAGTTCCAAAAAATACTTCGAAGGAGGAAGATCTGCAGAAATTGAACTTCGATGAATTAATCGAACCACACAGAATGGGACTTCACCATGGTGAAGCTATATGACCATTGGAGGTTCCCCGACCATTAGAATGACGCTCCAGAATGGATAGAAAAACAATTATTGTTGGGAATACCATCGTTGGACCATTGAGACCACGCCATAATAGATTGATTCATATTTATTGAGACATTCCTACCCATTGAGGAATCTGTTACGATGCTTTCTTATTTAACCCGTCGGACGCTGTGCTAGGACCATTTTTTTCCACCCATGATTATCCGAGATAACAGAGAATCGATTGCATATCGCGCTGTGATTTCTAGACCTCACCATCCATTTGATTACCTTTCTTTTTCGTTCACCTACCTGATTTATTTTGTTACAAGTGTGAATGTCGGGAAAACATAACGCGTTAGAGAAATTTGTGTATAAGATACTTGTAGACCTCATGGTTGAGAGAGTCATGTCTGTAGGAATACATGCATCGTCGACTAGTGGATTGCAAGCATCCCCATCGACTAGATGACATTTTGGCCGCACTGCTGAGAAGCGAAGAAAACACCATGACGATATGGATAAGACGAAGCAGATCCCATCGGTTTTGTCGGAGTACATAACGCCTTTAGCTAGTGCGGTGAATTGTGAAAGTATCTCGCATGACTTTGAGTACACGTTAATCACCGCATACATCCCGAAGGGGATACACATATTTGAACCCTAGTTAGGACATCTCCCAACCCTGAAGAACAATGACTTCAACCTTGGAGACAAGAAGAACTATGCAATGCTCGCGTCGCATAGGTATTTGATGAGAATGACTGGGAAGAAGCTGTGCATAGTCTCCCATCCATGGATTAAAGAGCTCGTGCAGTCGACGATACTGAATGTGATGAAGATCCCTCACTTTGTATGACATCAGGAGGTTAACGCTTGCGTTAAAATCCTCATGTTGTGTTACCATGGAGGGTATCTGTGGCTTGAAATGAACGTCACTATGGATCCAACGCTAATCCACTTGATCATAGGAATGAGCATGCAGGGACTGGACCCTCACCAATTCTACCCAGGGAAGACTTCAGATCGCTCCCTAGCATAATGCATAAAGGAAGACTATGGCGATGTAGAGAAGGGAAAGAAAGGATAGAAGGTAGCCTCCATCCAGGATGGTGAAATGCACCTATCTTGTTAGTTTATAGCTGGTAAGATCATCAGAAAGAAACATCCAACATAGGTCACCAGATTTGTAGTAGATCTCACAGGGAAGTGCATAGAAGGAATGCAAGTGAGTTGGGCGAGCTACCTCGTCAACGAGATGGAGAAGGACTGTCGTGAAGTGCATGATCAAGGATACAAATTCCATTTCAGTTATTTACTGATACTGATAGCCTTTTTCACTTGGCAGATGCCTAAAGGAGTGATACTTCTAGAAGTTGAGCCATCGAAGCAATTGGCTGCAAGGTTCACCACCTTATGGTATACAAATCAGGGATGATTTTAAGGATGGAAATTTATTTTAAAATGTAGAAACCTTGGTGAATCTTACTAATCCTTCATATGTCAACTATAAATGTTTGGCAATATTTTTGTAAAAACATTCAAATGTCTAAGTATATAATATAGTTTTTATAAAATTTTGGCGATTTTTAAGGTTAAATAATTTTATCCTAAAGAATTTGGGCAAATCATTTTTAAAATAGCGAATCTCATTTTTGGAAAAACCATGGAAAATTAGTCTGTGAGCGAAATTTAGCCCCTAAAATCATCCATGATACAAATGACATGTCGAAGCAGTGGCAGTCGAACGCTGTCTTCCATTCTTACTACCAGCAACTGAAGTGGTCCATTGAGGAATTTCCATGAATGAACCCGAATACACTGCATTAGTACAGACCGCTAGAGAAGTTCCATGCAGATCGACACTTTATCTACATCACCGCACACAAACATGAGAGTAAGGAGGAACTATAGTACTATTATTAGTTGACTAATGAATATATGGAGGAGATCACCAAAGAATGGCCAACAAAGTTCATCATACTGGTGGAAGATGCAGAAATATCTGACCCCGACATCATCGGAAGTCCCTTGGTCACCCGGGTCAAACATGATGGACAGACTAGCAGAAGAAAAAGAAGAAAAAGGAGGAAGTGAAAAACATAGAAACTGATGAGGAGGACAATGCCTCAGAGGAAATTAGGCCTGAATCACTTGCAGGAGGAGGAGGAGATGAAGTGAACCAAGAATAAGGAGGGGAAGAAGGAGAAAAGAAAGACAAAGGCGAAGTTACACCGCCAAAGGATCCCCCTAAAGAGGCCAAAACATCAAATAAAAGGAAGTTTTCCCCGTAGAAACCCTCAACAAGAAAGAAGACCCGAGCCAATAAGCCTCAGTCAAAGAATTTTCTCATAGTGGACAATGTCGATCTCATCATCGCAGCCGTAGAGGACACTTCAGAGGATATCTTGTAGAGACATGAAGCTTCCTCGCTTAGCTAGAAGGAAACTTTGCTTGGTTTGTGATAACCTTAGGGATTTGTTCACCCATCACTAAAGTGACCAAGGTATAACCTTAAATATCTATATGTACACCTGACTCATGCAGGACATAGATATTTAGTGCCCCTTGAAATGTCTCACCCCCTCTATAGCTTATCGGTCTCAAGGTATGTGAAGCTTACTGAAGGATTATTTCATTTTGAAGGAAGGAAAGGAAGAAAAAGTTGGCTCGACCATATGGGAGAGGAAGCAGTGTTTGTATGATGAAGCTATATAATGAAATCTATCACATTGGATTGGAAGGGCACTCTCCGATTATTATATATGTAATAAGGTTATCCCTTAGTGTAGTGACCGACCTTTGTGCCCACCCAACCATATTTCTATCTTTCTGGTTTGTTGCAGCAAGAAACACTGTATGAAAGAATAGAGAAGGAGCTCAAGGACATACAACAATCTATCCATTCAAGCTGCGCAGTACCTACTGCGCCTTCTTCATCGAAAATTGTAGAATTGGGGGATGAGTCCACCCAATTATGGATATTAGCAGATGCAACAGAGGCTCGACTTCGTCGAGTCCAAGAAGAAAAGGAGCAGGCTACAGATTCAATGAAGCAATAAAAGGAGGAGGTCTTAGAGAAAATTCGATTTGCGCAATAGGAGAAAGATGAAATTAGGGCGATGTTCAAGGATGACAAAGAGAAGATGCAGAAAGAAAAAGACCAGCTGCTCACAGAGTAGATTGTGGTCAAAGAGGCAGTGACTAAATCCCTTCTCTCTGTGTCAAGCTTGGCACAAGAGGAACTAGAGTCAACTGAGATGCAAGTGGGGAAGCTCGTCGAAGCCATTCAACAGTTTCAAGCACAGATAATGGAGTTAGAGCTCCAAGTAGTACCTAGCACTCTATAAGAAGTGCACAATCAGAGGGAAGAAGTTTCCAGGAACACAATAGAAAGAATTAGGGAACTAGACTTAGAGTGTAAGTGATTAAGTAATCATAGTGCATAGACCTGTGAGCACCTTGCATAATATCCATAGCTGAGGAAACTGGAAGCACAAATCCAGGAGGCGCAACATCAGGCATCCACCATCCAGGCACAGATGAAGCTACTCACTATATTCGAGAGGATGAAAAGATCATAGGAACAACGCATAGTCCAACAACAGGTTACCTCCATCTAGAGCAGAGTCATGGAGGTTACACAGAGACTCCAGTCGATGCGAACGAATACTACATGATTTTTTAAGAGATCGAAGGACAAGGATCGCAGCTGGAACAAGTGATTACAACAATGGAACAATGCATGGAAGGGCCTGTTACAGAACAAGTATTTCAGGAGTTCACTGAGCAGGAGGCTATGGTAAAGCAACAATTCGAGGTAGCTTGAGCTAAGCTTGAGTCCTTCGAAGTAGTGTTTCCCAGATATGAATGACTCGGGACGAGTCACATGTGAGTGTTGGGGTCCTGTTGGCCTTTGACCAAGTTTTGAGGAAATATTTGACCAATTTTGGGAATTTGACAGGCTGGTCGAAGGTGGAGCACCCAGGAAGAGCAAAGATTGTGGGATATCACTCATTTTGCAGGCTTGTGGACCCAACAAAGGGTTTTAGGGTTTATGTAACATGTTATGGGATGTCGGCCCATGGGTTTACCCATGTTTAGGCCTTTTTGAAAATGTATAAATAAGAAGTAGTTAAGCGATGTAAGTAGTAGTTTTAGCTATGTGCACAGTATGTTTGGCTTAGTGCAAAAGATTGGAAGTTTCTTCGCGCAATTTGGCTATGTAAAGTAAGGCTTTGTGCTACTAAGGAGTTGGCTCTGTGCCTTGACCTAATTTTGGGGAAGGTGGATCTAGCACGCTGTGTGTATATCACCTGTCCACTATGGAGTTGGCTCTGTGGATTTGTGCACAGGAGCACATGAATGTAAGAAGATCAAAGACTAATAAGGAAGAAGAATAACTTGGTGGATGTAGCCCCACACTAGGGTGAACCACGTATATCCTGTGTCTTGATGTGCTTTGTGCAATGTTGTTTATGTGGTTATTTTATTAGTGTTGTTTTTATTATGTATAATGAATGCATCAGATGTTGTAGCTTAGTGATTAATGGTATAAAATGAATGCTAGATCTGAGCTAATGTTATGTGCTAAGAGGTTTTAAGGTCTTGATCTTGATTGTTACTTCACTGATCTATAATAAGGGTTAATCTATGGTGTGAATGAGAATCATAACCTAATGCATATTGTTGTCTAAGTGATTTGTTAAGTATTGTAATCACTGATCTGTGTCCCAACACTCGACCTCAGAAATTCCAAGAAGAGAAGGAGAAGGCTACAAAAGGCTTGAAACAAGAGAAAGAGGAAGTCTTAGAGAAATTAAGAGTAGTGTGGTACTGTGTAACCGCCTATGAAAATGAGAATGAAGAGTTTCAGGGGATGATCTAGGAGGAAAAATCCCAGCTACAGAGAGAAAAGGAGCAGCTGCTTGTAGAGCAGGCTATGGTCAAAGAAGAAATGAATAAATCATGTTTCTTTGTGCCAGGCTTGGCACAGGAGGAACATGAGTTGGTCAAGGTTCAAGTTACGAAGATTTCTGAGACCATGCAATAGCTTCAAGAGAGAATAAAAAAACTGGAGGTTCAAGCAGTATCGAGCACCTCGGAGGAGGTGTGTGATCAGAGGGAGGAATAAACTAAGAACGCAGTAGTAAGGATCAAATCCCTCACCTCAGAATGCAAAAAACTGAGTGATAGAAGAGCACATACATATGAATGCTTCGTAGAATATCTAGAGCTAAGGAACTTGGAAGCATAGTTACAGTAGGTGCAACAACAAGCTTTCTTTGTGCAGGCGCAAATGAAGCTACTCACCGTAGTTGAAAGAATGAAGAGATCTTAGGAACAACGTGCAGTGCAGTAGAAGATCACTTCCCTCCAGGGCAGGGTAATGGAATTCACACATAAGATACAACCTGTGTAGGATGAATCTTGCAAGGTGTTTGAAGAAATTGAGGGACAAGGCTCACAACTGGACCAAGTGGTTGCAACAGTGGAACAATGCCTAGAAGGGTCTGTTACAGAGCAGACGATCCAAGAGCTCACTGAGCAGGAGGCTTAGGTGAAGTAGCAAGTTGAGGCAACTAGAGTCAATATCGAGGCCTTTGAAAAAGATTTGCCCAGACCCATGTGACTCGGGACGAATCACAGGTGAGTGTTGAGGGCCTGTTGGCCCTCGCCCAAGTTTTGAGGAAACCTTGGTCAGGTTTGACCACTTTTTGGACATCAACACATTAGTCAAGAAAGGAGCATCCAGACAAAGTTGAGATAATGGATCTCACCGATTTTGAGGGCTATGTGGACCCAACAAGGGGTTCCTTAGGGTTTTTGTAATGGGTTATAATATGTTGGCCCATGGGTTCTCTCGTGTTTAGGCCTTTTTGTAAGGGATTGTAAAAGTATAAGTAAGAATGTATTGTATAAGAGTAAGGCATAGTGGGAAGTGGCTAAGTGAAATTAGTTCTAAGTTGCTTTGTGCAACATAATGTGTATGTAAGGTTCTATGCTCAATAGAGAAGTTGGCTCTATACCTTGACGTAATTTTGGGAAGGAGGATCTGGTGCTCAGTGCGTAGATCTCTTGTCTGGTGTGAATCTTGGCTCTGTGGCTTAGTGCACAAAAGAAACTAAATGTAAGAGATTGAAGAATAATAAAGAAGACGAAGTAGTTGGTTGACATAGCCCCACACTGGGATGAACCACGTATATCTTGTGTCTTTGGTTTTCTTTGTGCTTTGCTAGTTATGTTATGAATATGCTCAGTGCCTTGAATGTTATGTATGATAGATAAATCTATTGTTTCTTAGTGATTTACTTTTGTTAAGGATGAATGAATGTAGATCTAACTTAGTGCTATGTGATAAGTGGTTGAAGTGGTTAATCTTTGTTTTTACTACGTCAATATTTATTAGGGTATGTTCTGCGATGTTATTAAATCTAATGAACTAATTGTTATAACCCTAATTTGCACCAGACATGCTTACTTGGTATCAGACCATCTCAGATTCCTTCTTTTCCAAAACACTGCTGAACAACTCTTCTTAAAAACCCCTTTTATAAAGGCCCACACACCCTGCTCCATTACTGCATGCATGTACATGCTAGCTGACCCAAGCCAACCTGCATGTACCTACAAAAGCATGAAAAAAGGAAAGTTGCTGACAAGACACACAACTTTGGGTAAGTTAACTAAATATTTCGGCCATGCATGGCCGGTCATTCAACCAAATACCTAGCTCCTTCTAACCTATAAAAGAAGGGGTAGGGGTCCCATTTGAAAGGAGGAGAATCATAGTAAAGAAACTATAACCGATTAAGCATTCTCTTTGTCCCAACCTTTAGCCATCCTTGTGCAAAGATAAGTATAGAGCAAAGCAGTTGGAAGACAATGGAAGAAAATCCCAGGACCAGAATCAAGGAGAAGTAGCCGACTTTATCATTGTATGGTATCATTGTGAAGTTAATAAAAGAATTGCTTTTCCCATCTCTCCATACGAGATTGTCATTATTGGAATATTGATTGTATGATTGATTAAATCTCTAACCCGTTAGTTCATAGATCAAATGCATGTGGAGTTATTTGTTTGTCTTTAGTGAATGCAGGTCAACATTGGGAGGAGAGTTGCAGTCAAAGAATGACCAAGCGTGAAAATGGAACGACATCAAACACAAAAAATAAAGTACGTCAACTTAATCTCTTAAGCCTTGTATTTACATATGAGTAATGGGGGTTTAGGCATGGGATGATGGTAAAAAGTAAGAATATTTAGGTCATTTATGCATGCATGATAAAACCCTTAGTGCTAGTATGTAGGAGGGATTTCCCACCCACAACAAAATTGGCGACCGTACTGGGTATCTCTCGGGTTTCCTGAGGATACTTTTTGGTAGTTTTAAATTGGTTTCATCACCTTTTTTCTGTGTTTCTGCAAGAGTCTGAGCTAGTAGGGATTTTGGTCTTCCATACCAGTACTCCCTTCTTTCTTTGCTTGGCTGCATTTTCTTTTCGGGAAGTCATAGAGGTACACGCGACCTGTATAAGGCTTGCATGTGTGTACACACACCCTACCTTCACACATCCCACGCGGATACATATGCTAGTGAAGTGCTAGCTACGTGTCTGAGAACCCAGGAAATCCTTCTTAGGAAGAGGCAGTCATCCTCTCCCCTGTAGAAGTGATCCTTCTCAACGATCTTCTGGGTCCTTCTAGATCTTTGATTGAACAGTCCATAGTCAAGTAAAAACCTTAGATCATATTTTTCCTTGCATATTTTTCTGTCAAAGTAATTTTCTATGTCTTCAAGGGATTTTGGTTCTCAATACCAGTACTCCCTACCTAAGCTTAGCCTCTTGTATTGCTTCTTTTGAGGAGAAACAGAGGCACACACGGCCTGTAGTGGGCCTACATGCATGCATACACGTCCTGTCTTTGGGCATCCCACATGCATATGCTGGTTGTTGAAGTGACAGTCGTGTGTCTGTCTAGAAAATTTTGAGGAGGTAGTCATCCTCTTCCCTGTCAAGTTTTTACTTCCTAGGTTTTTCTTGTTTCTTTTTGGTCTCTATCATAAGCAGTTTTAGCCTAGGTTGTATTCCAGCATAGCTTGCTTTTTCATTTAAAATATTTTTTGTGTTTCTTCTTTGATTGGAAGAAAATATAAAAAAAACTTAGTTTGTTAGATCTCTTTCTTTCCTGGCATTTTCTTTGCATTGTTATTTGAAAAAGAAAAAGAAATTAGTATAGCATTGTGTTTTCTTCTAATTTTAAAAGCATTTCAAAAAAAATAAAAAAATATAATCATTCTTTTCTAGTGTTCATGCAAGTTTCATCATTTTTCACAAAGAGTCTTAACAACATCAGTTGCACTACCATACCCCTTTTGAGTAAATCAGGCCTTAAAAAGAATGCTAATTAAAAAATACTAGACTTTATGTTTGTAGGGCCCATCAATTAGATTAGGCTAGAGACTTGATTTAGGTTGGAGAGGAAACTCTTCAAGGCTATAAAACAAACATACGAGTATGTGCTAAGGAGTGTAGAAGTCTAGTATCGTGAAAGTTATCCGGGACCCCCCTCTAACATAGGGGATAAACATGAGGTCACGTGTGGAAAGGTAGCGGAGACAACCCCTCCAAAGCCGGACCAATCATAGTGGAGAACACATAAGAGGGCTTGTCTTGGGATTCCGTTGATTGCATTTTCCACAGAGCTTCACGTGTATCGAATCCATTCGAGGTCCTCAGTTGTCTTTTGGACCACTCTCTTTCGATACCCTTGGCAGGTTTTAGGATTGATACCCTGTTCATTGTGGTCTACCCGACTGCCGACTATACCCGCCTGGTGACTGTTCGCATGCTGGCAACCTAATTGCCTATCTTTCTAGTGACATACACATGTGACGGTGGGGGTATACCATGGTACCTAGGATAGACATTGGGCCACACTTTGCAGATTATACCTAGAGGGTGATTTCATTTTTGAGTTGCACTTGCACCAGTAAGTTGCTCTAGTGTTGGTTGGTGTAACTGTTCTTCCAACTAGTTAGTCATTTGCTTGATTTTCCTTTAGGAACTTTTAGTGTGTGATCTGTGATCCCTAGTTTTCCATAGTGAGTTAGTCAGTCATGGATTTGGGTCTCTGACCTAGGGTGGTAGACCACCCACTCTGCCGGTCGTGAGGACTTTTTGGCCTTCCGCTTAGAAACGTGGAGCCGCCTCTTTATAGGCATTGTTTTGATACCACTGGTTTGCCAGAGTCAATGCGTGAGACTTTTACGGATTTGAATGATCCCGTAAGGGAAGAGCCTGTGCATAAGATATTCATGGCTAAGGTTACTGACAATACCAACCAAGGAACCCCTTTGCAAGGGGATCCTTTTGATTTTCCTTTCTTCGGAAACGTTGGTGTCCCTTTGATGGCCACTCTATACATTCCTGGATTGAATGTTGGACTACCGGTTTGGTTGGGTACCATTCCAAATGTACCGAATTCTCTTGACGCTTCTCAGTTAAGAACCTTAAGTCATGAGCACCCTGTTGATGTTTCTTCATCAGCAAAGTATTCTCCTCCTCCTTCTCTTGCCTATGATGAAATTACAATTACTAGTAACCAAAAGTCTAAACGAAGTAGAAAGAGGAAGAATAGGAAGAAGAAATCACCAACCTCTGCGAGTCATGTTGGAGATAGGTCAAAAACCTATGAAAGTCACGTTGAATACCAACACCTAGCCTCTGCAAGTTATGCTAGGGGAAATCACCCACCCTATGCAAGTCATGCTGGGGGAAAAATTCCAATCCCTGCTAGTCATACTGGAAATAGGTCTGTAGCCTCTGCGAGTCATGTTATCGACCCATCACCAACCTCTACAAGTCATGCTGGAGATGTGAAACCAACCACTACCAGTCATGCTAGGGGCATTGATTCTATTGAGAAACCTAGATGGATAGGACATAAGCCTAAGTTACCTTGTAATCTTTGCAAGGGAGATCACCTTACTCATTTATGCCCTGGCATTCTAGATGTACAAAGATTGTGGTCCTTGTCTACAAACTCTTATGATTCTGAGTCTTCTAAGGTTTCCTCACAGTATATTCAGCCATTGGTTGAGCAAGTGGTCATTCTGATGCAGTCATCAGCTGATCCCACTCCTATTTTGAGGGGTGAGGTGCTTTTAGACCTTGTAGTCTCTCAGCCTATTCAACCATTGATTGAGAAAGTGATCATGTCGATGCAGTCATCGATTGATCCCACTCCTATTTTGAGGGGTGAGGTGACTTTAGACCTTGTAGTCTCTCAGCCTATTCAACCATTGGTTGAGAAAGTGATCATGTCGATGCAGTCATCGGCTGATCCCGCTCCTCTTTTGAGGGGTGAGGTGCCTTTAGTCTGTCATCCTATTCAACTATTGGTTGAGAAAGTGGTCATGCCAATGCAGTCATTGACTGATCCCACTCCTCTTTTGGGGGGTGAGGTGCCTTTAGAACTTGTAGTCCCACAACCTATTTATCCATTGGTTGCGAAAGTGTTCATGCCGATGTAGTCATCGGATGATCCCACTCTTCTTTTGGGGAGTGACGTGTCTACCGACTATGTTGTTAGCATTTTCGATTCAATACTTTCAGAACAAGGGGGCATTCTGCTCATTCCGAGAAAACCCCCTCCAAGCCCTAGGATGGTTTCCTTTGATTGGAATGAACTTGTTGAGCCTCATCTTCCTTCTTCCGCACCTTTTCAAATAAGGGTTGAAGTTAATTCAACAAACAATTATTGATGTATTGTGGATGAGAGAGACTCTGCAAGTATTTTATCCTCCTCGGTTTGGAAAGTCTTCAGATGTCCTGAGCTTGTGTCTTCTTTGTATGAGTTGTTGGCTTTTGATAGATGTCCTAGTGAATATTTGGGGGTTCTTCCTTAGTTACCTATATATTTAGGTGGGAAGATTGTCCTTGTTGATGTTATAGTGGTGCAAGGCCCATTAGATTTCAATATGCTTCTCGGGCGTGATTATGTATATGCTATGAATGTTGTGGTGTCTACGCTCTTATGGGTGATGCATTTCCCTCACAATGGAAGCATTGTCACTATCGAACAACTGACATATGATAATCACCATCCTAATTCAACATTATTTTAGAATACCCCTTTATATGTTCCTAGCGTTTGTGTAGACTCTACCCTGCCACGGGTTAATTATGTGGCATCTTATCCTCGATGTTCAATTGCTTCTGAGAAAGAACCTGTGAAATCATGTTGGCCTTCCCAAGACTTAGTATCAACAATTGATCCATTGGTTTATCCAATGGGGGCATGGGAGCCCTTGTTTCCCCTTTTAGTCCAAGTGGGCTTGAGTATCCTTCTGAGTCTGATTTCATTGTTTAAAGATCCTCAAGCCCTTATGCTTGTGATTCTTCACTGATAGACTCTGCCAACCCTGGCTAGAACCTCCATCGTCATATGAAGTATGGTCAATTTACTTCACCATTTGGGATTGTCGACCCTCGTTTGCGTGATTTCTCGAATTTTGAATTGCCTTCAAATGAGGCTATCCTTGAAGACATGACTACGGTTTCTATATAGAGGGAGGGCTTACACTGTGGTTTGTGTTTTCTTCCCTTTTGGGAGACTTTCCAAGTTGACTGTCGAAGAGACTCTTGGTCTGAGCCTAGCAGCGGGCTCTACCTGAACCAGTTTCATACATGAGTTGTAGCCCCCAGCGAGTCTTCTTTTAAGCCCCTTTCAGACCCTCTAAACATGAAAATATTGTCAAGAGATCTTGTGGCCTTTCATGCTCGTTAAACTGAAATTTGAAGTCACATCTGTCCGACGGTAGTTTACCCCTTTTTCGGTCCGGATGGTCAACTGTACGAACAAAGGTATACTCTAGGAGCCTCGGTTCTCTAGAAGAGTACCCTCAGGTATAATTTTACCCCTTTTTCGGGCCTCAGGGACTAAATTTATGAAAAAGGAACCCCCACAGAGTCCATAGTTAAGCTCTTTTCAGACTCTCTAAAATTGAAAAGATCGACGAGTGACCTTATTCTTTCACACTCGTTAAAAGGGTCCAGAAGAACATTCCTAACGGAGTCCATAGTTAATCTTTTTTTCATACTCCTTAAAAATGAAAAAATGGCCGAGTGATCTTGTCTTTATCACACTCGTTAAAATGGTTTTGAATAGATGTCTTGTCGGTGCTAGTTTACCCCTTTTTCGAACCAACTAGACTACCTTCGAAAAAAGTACCCCAGTGGGGTATCCTTTTACGTGTTTCAGATTCTCTAAATATGAAAAACCACCGAGATTACCTTCTTTGGGCTCGTTAAACTTACATCGAAGGATGTTACCATTGTGTGTTTTGTTAACCATGTTTTCATACCTACGTATTTGGTCTAATGCTGGCTCCATGTTGCTCTCAACTGAACCATCTAAAGCATGCCTTATACGCAAGTCCTGTATCACTTTGCCTTTGCGTCTTGACACCTTTGGTCCCAGGAGGGATTTTTTTTAGTGTCCTTTCTTTGAACATCAGTCTTGTCCTTTCACCTCGAACTTGTATGTTTGCGACACTCATTCCTCCTTTGTAAGGTAACATTCTTTTATTCTTTTTCCAAAATTATCGAAAAAGACAAAAAAATCAAATATACCCCAAAAACAGGAAGGGAAAAGTATTTTCTTTTTATTGGTAACACAATGAGTCACCCTTGGATAAAGCACATATGTCCGTTTGTTCTTCAAACCCTGGGATTTCATATGACCTTAGGAAGCTATTCCCACTACATTGAGCCGTGTCCTCCTCTATTTGGTTATTCTTCCAAACATATGGAGAGTTTGCGTTGCCTCCTGCCTTGTAAACTTATGTTAATGCCATGTTGCCCGAGTCTTATCATTTGTCGTGCTATTGTACAAGGGAATTTTTTACCAAGCCTGAGTCAACCCCTCTGCAGTTTGTCTCTTGCCCTCATGCCCATCCATCCCGAAAGTCCAATCAAGTCTTTTTTCGAAATCAATGAAGCCTTCAGTATGATAATCAAGATTCTCTAGTCCATGACTGATGCACCGTCGAATACCTCTGGGTAGTGAAGTCGTACACTCATATTACACTCCTACTTGAGTTTTGAAGATTTTGAATTTGTTTCTCTAGCTTTGAAGACCTCATCTCCAGCCATCAGGCCTTATTATCTTCTAGAATATGGATACTCTACATGTATATATTTTTGATTTCGAGATGTAGCTCCACTCTGTATTTCTCGTGGCTACACTTTATATAGTTATATGACATGGATCTACAGTGTATTTGATTGGTAGCCATGATTTTATTCTATATCGAGCATGGGTATGCCCACCTCGGTGAGACAATTATTATTTTGCAGATGAAACCTCCCGATTTCTGGTCCTTGGGCTCACTTGTTTGGAACATCAGTGAATATTGTTAATGTATTTCGACCATCAGATGCTCTTTTGACCTCACACATTAGGGGGCATCTGTTATAACCCTAATTTTCACCAGAAATGCTTACCTGTCATCAGGCCATCTCAGATTCCTTCTTTGCCAAAACATTGCTGAACAACTCTTCTTAAAAACCCCTTTTATAAAGGCCCACGCGCCCTGCTCCATTATTGTATGTGTGTACACATTAGCTGACCCAAGACAGCCCGCGTGTACCTACAAAATCATGAAAAAAGGAAAGTTGTTGACGGAAAACACAGCTTTGGGTAAGTTAACTGAACCTTTTGGCCATATATGGCTAATCATTCGACCAAATACCTAGCTCTTTATAACCTATAAAATAATGGGTAGGGGTCCCATTTGAAAGGAGGAGAATCATAGTAAAGAAACTATACCCAATTAAGCATTCCCTTTGTCCCAACCTTTAGCCATCCTTGTGCAAAGAGAAGTATAGAGAAAAACAGTTGGAAGACAGTGGAAGAAGAGCCTGCGACTAGGATCGAGGAGCAGTAGCCGAATTTATCATTGTAAGGTATCATTGTGAATTTAATAAAAGAATTGTTTTTCTCGGCCCGCCATATGAGATTGACATTATTGGAATATTGATTGTATGATTGATTAAATATCTAACCCCTTAGTTCATAGATCAAATGCATGTGGAGTTATTTGTTTGTCTTTAGTGAATTTAGGTCAGCATTGGGAGGAGAGTTGCAGTCAAAGAATGACCAAGCGCGAAAAGGGATCGACATCAAACATGAAAAATAAGGTACGTCGATGTAATCTCTTAAGCCTTGTATTTACATATGAGTAATGGAGGTTTAGGCATGGGATGATGGTAAAAAGTAAGAATCTTTAGGTCATTTAATCATGCATGATAAAACCCTTAGTGCTAGTCCATAGGAGGGATTTCCCACCCACAAAACTAATGCATATCATATTCTAAGTGTTAATAGAGTACTTTGTGAAGTGTTATTATCAAATATATGTGTCCCAGCTTGGTTACAAACACCTGTGTCCTGTAAACCCTCCTGCTTCTACCTTGGGTGAGACTTTGCCTACTTCGCAGGTGTTGGCGAAAGGGTCGATAGTTAGGGTTTTGTTGGTGCATTGTTGAAGTGTTGAACCCTGGGTTTTCCCATGTGCTAATAGGGTGGAAAGAGTCTGACAGACCACTTGATCGTCCAGATGCCCTGTCGAAGGAAAATCATCGACACATCACTCTTTAATGACGAGATATTGTTGATGACCGAACTGTCGCGGCAAAGATGAGCGGTTATGGTGCAACCGAGTACAATCAATATTTATTTTTAGTAGAGAATAGTCAGAGCCTAATTTCTAGGGATAGTAGTTAGAGAGAAGGGTAGGCTGAGTGGCACACCCTGGTCTTTATATTTTGTCTTTTCAATGTAGTTCGGGTTGGTTGGATGTAGACAATGACTATTGAATGTATATTTGAACTCGATTGAAAATTAATGCAAAGGTCCTAAAGATTTGACAAAAATATTCTAATTGTAGCAGTTTGATGTATTGTACTCTCTCTTTGCGTACGTGATTTCCTGTGTTCTTTATATTCATATCTATATTTTGTCTAAATCAGAACATGATTTCGAATCTATAATTCACCTTGCAGTTTATCTAGATTCATGCCATTTAGACGATTTTGTTTCTTCTAAGAGAACTTTGAATTCAACCCTAGCGGTGCTCCGAGTTGCTTCATGTGTTTTTATCTCACAACATTCAATGATTTTTAACTAAAAGACTATTTCTTACTTAGCCTTTATCCTCTCAAGTTTAGTCACTAAGTCATTTGTTTCTATTGTTTTCTTAAATTGACTCCCTAGCCCAAGGTCTTTCTTTCTTTTTCCAATAGAACCAAAAATCTTGTATAAAAGTGTTAAATCTAGTCGACAGTTTAAAGCCATACCTTGTACAGAGACCAAATCTCAGAGAGAGCCCTCTCCAAGTCAGAAAGGCTAGTTTTCGACCTCAAATTTGGTTTGTGGGGTTTCCTCTATCATTCGTTTTCTCAGCCGAACGAATTTACAGAGCGCTAACATTCGGGCGTCGTTGTCGAGAACAAAATTGAATATATTTTCCCTGTGAGAACGACTAAAGATATAGTTTTGACCCCCGAGGTTAACAATGGGAAAAACATATTCATTGGCTAAAACCTTTACCCTGGCGAATATAGTCAAAGAGACCAGTAGAACATAGTAGTGCCATTCAGAAACGATGGCTTCAAGGACCATATATACCAGAGCCAACCTTGAACAAAACCCTATAGAGCCCATGTGTGACCCTGAGAAAATTCTGCGTAGGGAAAGGGAGTAGGCACCAAACCCATTCTATTACTTGGACAAAATCCTTTCCTTACCCAAGGACGGTGCACAAAGAATTGACGACCTTGATTTTTGCACCTTGTTTGAAAAAACCTTTTTCAGGTCTAAATAAAAAACCAACTTAGATCATATATTCTTCAACGAGAAGAGGTTTTGATCTATGATACCAAACCAAATACCACAAGCTACAAATCCTACTCAGAATATCCCACAAATCCCAAACCTTCCTAGAGCAATGTCCACTAGATTCACCCCCCTTTCTTTTCCAGCCCAACTGCAAGATTTTCCCCAGAACACCAACTAGAGGATCAAGTTGTATGATGCTGAGGGAAATGGCTCTGCCCAAAATCACCTGGATTGGTTCAATGATTTCGTTGATCCTGAAGAGGTGGACCATGAAGACATGAAGATGAGGTTGTTCGTGCAGATATTTTCCGGGGAGGTTAGGAAGTGGTTTAAGGCCCTTCCAACGGAAAGCGTCCTCAACTTTGCCACATTTGAGACATCATTTATTGCTATATGGGGAGACAAAAAGAATCCATTGCAGCTATTGATGCAGTACAAAAATATGAAGAGAGTGTCAGAGGAGATGGTCCAAAATTTCTTGTCCCGTTTCATGAGGGTCTACAACTCAATTCCCACAAAAATTGAGCCACGTCTCGGGGCTACGCAGCTTCGATACACCAACTCCTTTGATAGTGATTTTGTCTTGCTATTGAGGGAGATAACATATTCTAATTTAGATGCCATGATGAGTGACGTAATCAAAGTCAAGTTAAACCTGATGGAATTAGGAAAGATCAAACAAAGCTTCAACATAGGTGGGAATAAACCCCAAGGAGATGCGCAGCCATCGACTTCTCGACCCTCGGAGGACAAGTTCGACTTGATGATGAAGACGATGGAGAAGATGATGGAAAGAATGTTCATGGGAAACAAACCCGCCACCCAAGAATAACATGACCTCTAGCCCAGAAATCATAACCTTAGAAGAGGTTCAGTCCCGTAGATCAGGCAGAGGGAACAAAAAGACCATGGAGACCAGCAAATAAGGCCCCCGTTCCAAAACAATTACGCATATGAATATTTTTATCAGATGATCCAAGATGAAATGAATTTTTGCGATGAAAAGGAGACATACATGTTCTTGACAAAGTGAGAACACGATCAATACATGAGATAAAATGATGATATTATGCTGGAGATGGATGACACGCTATCTTGGGAAATGAAGGAATTCAGGGAGGGTTATCACAATTCCATCACGCCGTTCCAAAATAAATACAACCTTGGGAGTAGAATGGTGTCTATAGAAATGCAACAGACGAATCCCATAAGGGAACCTTAGTCAGACCTCTCTTCCATGGGTCGAATAAAGAAAGATAACCTGACCAAGGATGCGACTGAAAAGGGGAAGTCAAAGGAGGAGGTTCCAAGGAAAGCGTTGGAAATAAGCTGGGAGACAGACGTCAAGGAGGTAGAAAAAGTCTCCCAACCTTTTAAATTTGAGAATGAAATGGCCAAGATTAAAATCTTCATCCCTTTCAACGAGCTCATCAAGCAAGGAGAATATCGAGATCAGATTATTAAAATGTTGAAGATGGGAGAGAATCCCGATATCTTGAATGTCTAGGATGACCACCTTTCCATTTTGTTTGGCCCATGCATGGAGGATACGGGTGATACTGAGGACGCCCCCCCATTCTATGTCAGTCTCAAGGTCCATGACATGACTTTGCATAATGCCATGCTGGATTCAAGCGCGCCACACATTCTCATGCCCAAAGTGATCATGGATGAGTTGGGTTTGGACATCACCAGGCCCTATAAGGATATTTTTTCTTTCAATTCAAGGAAAGTGAAATGTCTGGGTTTGATTAAATATTTGGTTGTGTCACTGGCCCAAATCCCCTCTAAGAATCTAGTTATGGACGTGGTTGTGGCCGATATACCCCCTAAATTTGGCATGCTATTATCCAGGTCATGGGCCGTGAAATTGAAGGGAACCTGGTGAGTAGTAAAACACAATCAAATAACCAACCTATCTACTCCGTCGACCCTGATATTGGCTCCTCCATATTTTACAATGACCTAATCTTTGAAGAGGAAGTGTTGACAACTGTCATGAATGTCAATGATAAATCTGCATGATGAGCAGTAGAGTGCACAGACCCGAGGAACTACGCAAAGAACGAGATGTGGAAATGAGCTTCGACATAACCATCAGCAAGGAAGGGCTTGGGGCTGGTGTGTGGATAAGTCCTCCCAAGGTAGGAAAAAAAATTTGCTCGTACAAACTCGCCTTTAATTGTACAAATAATATGGAGAAGTATGAAGCATTGATTTGGGGTCTGAGAGTCTTGAAAGAATTGGGCGCAAAGAGAATACTGGTGCATAGGGAATCTCAGCTTGTCATAAACCAAGTGAAAGGTATATACCAATCCAAGCACCCTAGACTGAGGGTGTACATAAACCTAGTAATGTACCTCCTCGAAGGATTCTCAAAGTATAATTTATCAGCGATCCCGAGGGGGCAGAATCAGATTGCGGATGCCTTGGTCACCTCAGCCTCATTTTTTGATATTCCCATTTTCCCAAAAATAAAGTATGAGATCAAAGTCAATCACAAGCCAGTGATACCTGATAATATCAAATATTGGCAAGTGTTTGAGGATGACAAACAGATGGAGATATTTCTCCAAATGAGAGACGAGTTTGCTAATGTAAAAATTGATGATGAGTGTTGTTGTGATGAAGATGAAAGTGCAGATGCACATAGTAAGGATGATCCCTTTCAGAACCTGATAGTTGGGAGGGACATACTGCAACTAAATAATAATATCATCCCCAAAGTTTTGGTTCCGTTGGAAAATTTGTTTGATGAAAACGATGTGGCCAAAATTCCCAAGATCACCTCGAATGTTGAGGATGTCAAGGATTGCAATATCAGGAATCCTTACGAAGGTACGAAGGATTGCAATTATCAAAGATGCTCAGTATGAAGGTCAAATAGGACTACATCAAACTCATGAAATATTTTATCGACGTTTTCACCTGGAGTTATGATGACTTGAAAGTCTATGATACTAAAGTGATTCAACATGTCATTCATCTCAAAGAAGACCAAACAAATTTCAAGCAAAATCTAAAATGGATAAATCCCCTGCTGTTGCCGCTAATTGAAAAAGAGGTAAAGAAACTCTTCAAAGCCAAAATTATTGTTTCTTTAAGGTTTTCAAAATGGGTCTTCAACCTGGTGCCTGTAAGGAAAAAGAGATGCGAAATAAGGTTGTGCATGGATTTTTGAAACTTGAACAAAGTATCCCTCAAGGAAAACTACCCACTCCCTAAGATGGAATATATTCTTTAGAAGGTATTTGGGTCCCATAAGATGACTATGTTGGATGGATTTTCGGGATATAATTAGATCATTGTAAGCACGAATGATCGGGAAAAGACAACTTTCACGACACCATGGGGGATGTTCATGTATGATAAGGTTCCTTTCGGCCTTATGAATGCTGGAGCTACCTTCCAGAGGGATAAGGACAAATTTATCGTGATCTATCTGGATGACATCACAATGTACTCCAACTCTGACGAACAACACCTTGGGCACCTGAAGAAGGTCGTCCAAAAATGCAGAAAGTTTGACATATCTTTGAATCCGAAAAAATCACATTTGAGAATGCAAGAAGGGAAATTTTTGGGGCACATCATCTCGAAGGAAGGTATAAATATAGATCCCAAAAGGGTAGAAGGAATCCTGAAAATCAGCACTCCGTGCAACAAGGAGGTGCAATCCTTCCTGGGAAAGGTGAATTTATTGAGAATATTCATCCCTAACCTGGAATAAATTATAAAACATATCACCAACATGCTCAGAAAGGGGAAGGCGATCAAATGGAACCTCGAATCTAGGATATCATTTGAAGATATTAGGGTAGAACTAACCAAAGCTCCCGTATTGGCCAGCCCAGACTTCACGAAGGATTTCATCTTGTTCTTGTTCACCTTAGAGCATGCCATTGTTGGCGTACTGATAAATAAAAATGATAAGAACTTTGAAAATCCTATATCCTACTTCAACAGGACATTGAGGGATTCCCCACTAAGGTATGACATTATGGAGAAACAAGCATACACCTTAGTGTCCCTCAAGGAGTTCAAGACTTACATACTACATTCCCACGTTGTCACTTACGTACCTAACAACTGAGTCAAAGACAGTCTAAATCAGCCTAACCCTGAGGGAAGAAGAGGTAAGTGGATCATAGTCATGCTGAAATAAAACCTTGAAATCAATCCCACAAATATGATTAAAGGTCAGGGCCTCACAAAACTGATGGTGTAGTCGAACTGCGATGTTATAGGAATCAACTTCATTTATGATCTATTAGATCATCCTCAGGAAGAAAAGACTGCGCCAATGTCCTAGAAATTCATCAATTCACCTTGGTATACAAAAATCATTTATGTGTTGAAGAATATGCAATCTCCCCCAGGGTTAAGTAAGACTGAGGCCAGATTCTTAAAGTTGAAGGATACTAAGTTCTGCATATTGGATAATTCCCTGTATTGGAAAGATCCGAGAGGGATATTGTTGAGTTTCTTGCTAGAAGAGGACGCGAAAAAAGCTATCAGGGAATTCCACAAAGTTCACTTTGGAGGAAATCACTACTGGAAAACCACCACACATAAAATTATAATAGAAGGTTACTATTGGCCCAACATCTTCGTAGATGTATACAAAGAAGTTTTTAGTTTCCATGAGTGCCATATTTTCGATGGAAGGATAACGATGTGACCCCTGTCGCTGAAACCGATTTCAGTTAAAGCATCGTTCATGCAATGGGGCCTGGACTTTATAGGAGAGATTCAACTGCCATCCTAAGTGAAACATATATGGATACTTATGGCCACATATTACTTCAGAAAATGGATCGAAGCAATTCCAATGAAGTAGGCTACTGACACGGTCATCATTCAGTTTCTGGAAACCAACATCATGTCTAGGTTCGAGTGCCCTATCAATATCATCACAGATAACTCGGCTGCATTTATATCCAAGAAAATGGAGAAGTTTTTCTAGGATTACAATATAAATCTAGGACATTCTAGAATGTATTACCCACAGGGTAATGAGTTAGCCGAATCATTAAATAAAAGATTAACCAGGATCATTAAAAGACTCTTGCAGGACAACAAGAAGGCCTGGAATAAGAAACTCATTTATGTGCTGTGGGAAGACAGAGTCACTACCAAAAAGTACATCTCCATGTCGCCATTCCAAATCGTATATGGTGCAGACACGATTTTCCCTACCTTGTTGGGATTGTCTGCTAGGAAGTTGCTACAAGAGAAAGAGGTGGAGCCAGATGACACACAGAGAAGGATAAAACAATTTATTCATGCGTAGCAGATGAGGGATCAGGTTTACAACCGATCAAAAATTCACAAAGACAGGATGAAAAAAATGTTTGACAAGCACTCTAAACATGAGGAATTTTAGGTGGTGGATTAGGTGCTAAAGTGGGACACGAGGAACAAAGATAAGGGAAAGCACAAAAAATTTGATCATCTTTGTCGGGACCTTTCTGAATCGATGCGTACCACGAGAACAATGCATATCTATTAGAAGAGATTAATGGAGAGTCCACTGGAGGAGGGCCTGTGAATGGTAGGTTCCTCAAACATTATCTGTTTCAGTAAGGTCTGTTTCATTTTTTCATATCATTGTAAATAGGCGTTTCATTTTTGTTTTCAAAGAAGGCATTTTGAGTCAATTTGTCAGTAGAAAATTGAATTCCGTAGGGAAGGACCTAAGTTTATGCTAAGTCTGGTCAAAACTATGTCAAGAAGGTCTAGCTTTTGTTTTTCTTTTCCATTGTTTCAGAGTCTGGAAGTCGAATAAGGCCCAATGGTCAGGCACCTGGTCTGTTGTTCTTTGCCACCCCACTAGAAGGATAGCATCCACATTGGAGACAACTGTTAGCATTGTCATTTTTTCAGTTAGATTCAATCTTAGTCGAGTCATGGTCTGTGTGTCAAAGCATGTGAGGTCAGGTACCAAATAAAGAATGGTTTGAAGTCAGTAATTGGCCAATTGTCCCTTGGAGTTGGGAAGGGATGTCAAAACCAAAACATGTGTAAGTGGTAAAGGTATTTTCCCAAAGAGTCAGGTCCTATCAGAGGAGAAGGTTTTACATTCCAAAATCTGAGGCAAGTTGTTAAATAGAAGTCACGTCGGCATACACAATGACCATCATTATCTCATTATGAAGTCAGAAATAATGAAAAATCACAACTCTCATATCATGTATTCTCTACATCTCTTATGAGTTGTACTTTACATGCCTCGAAGTGTACCCATCGTGCAGATGTGCTGCAAAAATATTCATCTTGCTTCGAAACCTCCAGTCACTGTGGATTCAATGTCCCCTAGCACAATTCCATCTCTCGCCCCCCCAGTTATAAATTATGGCCACTCTGCATGTATTCTATTCAACAACAAAGTTTATGCTCTGTCTATAATTCTTCCCGCAAGCCCTGAGTTTCTCATGGCTATAAATTTGATTGCCTTCAAATGCGTGAAAAATCCAGGTCAATCAATATTATCATCTTGGGTCCGTGCTAAATCCACCACACATAGAACAAATACACGTTGCACCATGGAAACATCCCAAAACATAAGGAAAGGTGTGCGGAGTAGAAAAAATGTGGGGCCTGAAGCTCAAAAATTGACATTGGTAAATGAATATCTGGATGTTAGAGCATATTTTGAATAGGTCAGATGCATGGTCTTTTGTAGGAAAATCCAAGGATTCAACGTGAAACTGGGAGAACAGTTTTCACTCAGGTTCAACAGGTTCCCCGTAGTAATTGCAGGATTCACTTTCCATGTAACAGAGGAAAATCTTTCATCCACCACGAAGATCCCTCTGCGCGGTGAAAGGTGGTCTAAAGGAGTGCCCCGCTGTGGGTGTAGCATGAAGCTCAGAAAGTACCATGGATTTAAGATTTGATTGTTTACTTAAATACAAATGACCTTTGTATCAAAGATCATCTTGGAGCCAAGAGTACCCTGGGGGAGCCAGAGCCTTGGTCTGCAACTACTGGATCATATGAAAACTTTTGGGATCTTGAAGCCATTCCTGGCGCACATCTTGGATCCAATTAGGTACAATGAAGGAAACAGAAAAAAGGGATCCTTCTTCTTGATATTTTCAGGACAGTGCAT